>CM055896.1:17174461-17364461 GCA_029582155.1 Panopea generosa | reverse complement strand
ACAAGTTCGACTGTGTTCAAACACCTGTTCAAAATTAACGAAAGAGGTGTTGTTTTTTCCTACTTTTAGCCAAATCAGTATAGTCTGGACATGGAATAACAGTTAACTTTATATTACATTTCTGTATTTTATTTCAGAAGCAAAACGTATACATCAACTGCAAAACTAATGGCATGTATGCGATTTAATAAGGTCATAGCAAGATAGGCACTCATTAAGTCGACAGTCAATTTAACTAAAAAGGAGCGAATTAACCGCTCAATGACTACGGAGGGAAAATAAATGACAAAAATTATACCCTTTTATTCATATGTCACAATCCTTAAATACATCTATGAATATATTTAGTTTCATATATGAATTAAATATTGAAGCTTGACATAAAAAACTAATGTATCTACCTTCTTGATTTGTATTGGGTTAAATTGGCTTTGAACTAAACCCTCGCTGCATGAAACGAGAACTTATGGTAAATTTAAACTTTTTTTAATTATTATTTTACGCTGATGAAAAAACAAATTGTTACTAATATACAAATTGTACTTGGTTGCGTCATTGGTAGAACCAGTACTAGACACTCTCCTCGTGCCGTCGTTGGTAGAACCAGTACAATACACGTTATGTGTCATCATTGGTAGAACTAGTACTAGATACGCTTAGTATCATCACTGGTAGAACTAGTACTAGATACACTTAGTGTCATCATTGGTAGAACTAGTACTAGATATGCTTAGTGTCATCACTGGTAGAACTAGTACTAGATATGCTTGGTATCGTCACTGGTAGAACCAGTACTAGACACGCTCGGTGTCTTCATTGGTAGAACTAGTACTTGATACGCTTAGTGTCATCACTGGTAGAACTAGTACTAGATATGCTTAGTGTCATTACTGGTAGAACTAGTACCAGATATGCTTAGTGTCGTCATTGGTAGAACTAGTACTAGACACACTCGGTGTCATCAATGGTAGAACTACTCCAGTGCTCCAAGAATAGGATAGCCCGATGCCCGGGGCTTGTCAAATCTGGATCCGGGCATGTGCCTTTTTCAAAGTTACTTGCCCGTCGGGCTTGTCTTAAAAAATCGGACAAGTTAGTTTTCACAATACACAGGTCTGCAAATATCTCTATTCGAAACGACACAGGTCAAACTGTTGTTTAAAGACCGTAACTAATCAGTATAAACAATTGACCCCTGCGGTGTTTTTCATACCACATGCCCGATAATACGACTTTTTGGTAAACCTCTCATGCATATTCATTTATCTATTTTAATTCCTCTAAAGTGATTGGTGGATAGCTTTGAATATAAAGTAATCTATTTTTAATAACAGCTCTGATTGGTCGGATATCTACGCCCAAGGTAAACACATTTCTTACCACCTACCGCAGCAAAGACTAAAAAAAAAAGACGATGACGTAATTCGCGGGTGTTTCTCAAATTCTCCATTATGAAGAGTATAAAATTACCTCCCTTTGCCAAAATGGTAACGATTTCTAAAATCTGGTAATGTTTTTGCAGATAATTAGCGATCGATCGCGTTATGTAAAATGTCAGCGTTAGGTTCTGGTAATTTTATAAATATTTCGTAGATTTACAATAATTGGAACGGTATGTATATAAATTTTCTTCTGTGAAAACGTTTGAGTTGATATTGAAATTGAGTTTACGGTAAAGAAAAATGTGGGTGGGGTATTATAGTAATAAACATTGCTTTTTGGTTGTGTAGTTTCAGCGTATATTTTTTTTGCATGATTTAAATAAAGTATTGAAAACAACAATTAAGATGAATTATGTGTTGGTTTTTTTAATATTTGAAATATAGTTGACTAGTTGCACTTTCTAGATATTTGAAGGCTATCATAGACTGCATTCATTTATCATATTGCCAAGTTCTCTTGGATAGATTGAATAGCTTTGTAGGATTGGCATTGCCATTATTGTATGTTGTGACAGCAATAATTAGAAAACAAGAGAAAGATATTTAAAATAATGTTTTAAATATACTCCTGCTCCCACACTGCCACTGAATCGACAGAACAGAAATGATAGTCAATAAAGAACAATTGATTGATTGATCGATTGAATATTTAGCATCTTTTTTATGCTAATAAAGAACAAGGATTAAATACAACATACTGATAGAGACATAGTCAGTACTCCCGAAATTCTCTCACTTCTCCCAGTCTTATTCAAACTCTAAAACTTGTGATTTAGACATGCATAATGTTATGGGGAGCTTACCCTACATAAAATGAAAACATTTAAGTCTATGTTTACATATTTCATACTATACTGCAAAGTGTATTAGTAATAAAAATCTGGGCATGTGAACCGTTGATCAGGGCAAGTTATTTTTCAGTCAGGGCAAGTAGATTTTTTCAATCTACTTGCCCTGGTCTAGTCCCAAATTTTCTTTTTCTTGGAGCACTGACTAGTACTAGATACGCTTAGTGTCATCACTGGTAGAACTAGTACTAGATACGCTTAGTGTCATCATTGGTAGAACTAGTACTAGATACGCTTAGTGTCATCACTGGTAGAACTAGTACTAGATATGCTTGGTGTTGTCACTGGTAGAACCAGTACTAGACACGCTCGGTGTCGTCATTGGTAGAACTAGTACTAGATACGCTTAGTGTCATCACTGGTAGAACTAGTACTAGATATGCTTAGTGTCATCACTGGTAGAACTAGTACCAGATATGCTTAGTGTCATCATTGGTAGAACTAGTACTAGACACGCTCGGTGTCATCAATGGTAGAACCAGTACTAGATACGCTTAGTGTCATCATTGGTAGGACTAGTACTAGATACGCTTAGTTTCATCACTGGTAGAACTAGTACTAGATATACTTGGTGTCATCATTGGTAGAACCAGTACTAGACACATGTGATGTCATCTTTGGTAGAACCAAAACTAGACACGTTTGGTGTCACCATTAGTAGAACCAGTACTAGACACACTTGGTGTAGTCATTTTTAGAACAAGTACTAGACACGCTTGATGTCGTCATTGGTAGAACCAGCACTAGACACGCTTGGTGTCGTAGTTGGAAGAACCAGCACTAAACACGCTTTTTGGCTGCATTGGTAAAACCAGTACCAGATACGCTCGGTGCCATCATTGGTAGAACTAGTACTAGCCACGCTCGGTGTCCTCAATGGTAGAACCAGTAATAGGCATGCGCGGTGTCATCATTGGAAGAACCAGTACAATACATGTTCGGTGTCGTCATTGGTAGAACCAGTACTAGACACGCTTGTTGGTGGCATTGGAAGAATCAGTACTAAACATGTTTGGTGTCGTCATTTGTAGAACCAGTACTATTTCACTCTTGGTGTCATCATTTGTAGAACCCATACTAGACGCGCTTGGAGTTTTCATTGGTAGAATCAGTGTACTAGACACGCTTGGTGTCGTCTCTGATAGTACCAGTACTAGACTTTCTTGGTGCCCTCCTTAGTAGAAACAGTACTAGACACGCTATGCAGCGCCATTGGTAGAACTAGTACTAGACACGCTCGGTGTCGTCATTGGTAGAACTAGTACTAGATATGCTTAGTGTCATCATTGGTAGAACTCTAAATACGCTTTGTGTCATCATTGGTAGAACTAGTACTAGATACGCTTAGTGTCATCACTGGTAGAACTAGTACTAGATACACTTAGTGTCATCATTGGTAGAACTAGTACTAGATATGCTTAGTGTCATCACTGGTAGAACTAGTACTAGATATGCTTGGTATCGTCACTGGTAGAACCAGTACTAGACACGCTCGGTGTCGTCATTGGTAGAACTAGTACTAGATACGCTTAGTGTCATCACTGGTAGAACTAGTACTAGATATGCTTAGTGTCATCACTGGTAGAACTAGTACCAGATATGCTTAGTGTCATCATTGGTAGAACTAGTACTAGACACGCTCGGTGTCGTCAATGGTAGAACTAGTACTAGATACGCTTAGTGTCATCACTGGTAGAACTAGTACTAGATACGCTTAGTGTCATCATTGGTAGAACTAGTACTAGATATGCTTAGTGTCATCACTGGTAGAACTAGTACTAGATATGCTTGGTGTTGTCACTGGTAGAACCAGTACTAAACACGCTCGGTGTCGTCATTGGTAGAACTAGTACTAGATACGCTTAGTGTCATCACTGGTAGAACTAGTACTAGATATACTTGGTGTCATCATTGGTAGAACCAGTACTAGACACATGTGATGTCATCTTTGGTAGAACCAAAACTAGACACGTTTGGTGTTACCATTGGTAGAACCAGTACTAGACACGCTTGGTGTAGTCATTATTAGAACAAGTACTAGACACGCTTGATGTCGTCATTGGTAGAACCAGCACTAGACATGCTTGGTGTCGTAGTTGGAAGAACCAGCACTAAACACGCTTTTTGGCTGCATTGGTATAACCAGTACCAGACACGCTCGGTGCCATCATTGGTAGAACCAGAACTAGCCACGCTCGGTGTCCTCAATGGTAGAACCAGTAATAGGCATGCGCGGTGTCATCATTGGAAGAACCAGTACAATACATGTTCGGTGTCGTCATTGGTAGAACCAGTACTAGACACGCTTGTTGGCGGCATTGGAAGAATCAGTACTAAACATGCTTGGTGTCGTCATTTGTAGAACCAGTACTAGGTCACTCTTGGTGTCATCATTTGTAGAACCCATACTAGACGCGCTTGGAGTTTTCATTGGTAGAATCAGTGTACTAGACACGCTTGGTGTCGTCTCTGATAGTACCAGTACTAGACTTTCTTGGTGCCCTCCTTAGTAGAAACAGTACAAGACACGCTATGCGGCGTCATTGGTAGAACTAGTACTAGACACGCTCGGTGTCGTCATTGGTAGAACTAGTACTAGATATGCTTAGTGTCATCATTGGTAGAACTCTAAATACGACTTGTGTCATCATTGGTAGAACTAGTACTAGATACGCTTGGTGTCGTCATTGGTAGAACCAGTACTAGACACATGTGATTTCATCATTGGTAGAACCAAAACTAGACATGTTTGGTGTCACCATTGCTAGAACCAGTACTAGACACGCTTGGTGTAGTCATTATTAGCACAAGTACTAGACAAGCTTGATGTCGTCTTTGGTAGAACCAGCACTAGACACGCTTGGTGTCGTTGTTGGTAGAACCAGCACTAAACATGCTCATTTGCTGCATTGGTATAACAAGTACCAGACACGCTCGGTGCCGTCATTGGCAGAACCAGTACTAGCCACGCTCCCTGTTGTCAATGGTAGAACCAGTAATAGGCACGCTCGGTGTCGTCATTGGAAGAACCAGTACTAGACACGCTCGGTGTCATCATTGGTAGAACCAGTACTAGACACGTTCATTGGCGGCACTGGAAGAATCAGTACTAAATACGTTCGGTGTCGTCATTCTCAGAACCAGTACTAGGTCACTCTTGGTGTCGTCATTTGTAGAATCTGTACTAGACGCACTTGGAGTCGTCATTGGTAGAAGCAGTACTAGACATGCTTGGTGCCGTCTCTGGTAGAACCAGTACTAGACACTCTTGGTGCCCTCCTTGGTAGTAGCAGTACAAGACACGCTTAGTGCCGTCATTAGCAGAACCAGTACTAAACACTCTTGGTGCCCTCGTTGGTAGAACCAGTTCTAGAACCGCTCGGTGCTGTCGTTGGGACACTTTTGGAAACATCATTAGTAGAATAAGTACTATACACGCTTAGTGGTGTCATTAGTAGAACCAGTACTGGACACGCTTGGTGTCGTTGATAGAACCAGTACTAGACAGGCGTGGTGCCGTCATTGGTAGAACCAGTTTTAGACATGCTTGGTACCATTATGGTAGAACCAGTACTAGACACGCTTAGTGTCATCATTGGTAGAACCAGTACAAAACATGCTTGATATCATTGGTTAAACCAGTATTATATCCGGTACTAGAAACGCTTGGTATCGCCATTTGTAGGAACAAGTACTAGACACGATTGGTGTCATCATTGGTAGATCCAGTAGTAGAAAACTCTTGGTGTCGCCATTGCTAGAACCAGTACTTGACACTCTTGGTGTCGTCATTGGTAGAACCAGTACAAGACACGCTTGATGTCGTCGGTGGTAGAACCAGTACTAGACATGCTTGGAACCCTCATTGGTAGAACCAGTACTAGACACGATTGGTGCCGTCATTGGTAAAACCAGTTATAGACACGCTTGGTGTGGTCATTGGTAAAAATGCTAGATTCTGTCATTGGTAGAACCAGTACTATATACGCTTTATGTCACCATTTGTAGAACCACTACTAGACACACTTGGTGTCATCATTGGTAAAACCAGTACTAGACATGCTTGAAGTCACTGTTTGTAGAACCAGAACTAAACACGCTTGGTGCCGCCATTGGTAGAACCAGTACTAGACACGCTTCATCATTTGTAGAACCAGTAGAACCAATACTAGACACATTTGTTGTTGTTGGCAGAACCAGTATTAGACACATTTGGTGTCGTCGTTTGTAGAACAAGTACTAGACAAGTTTGGTGTCGTCGTTGGTTGAACCAGTACTAGACACGTTCGGTGTTATCATTGGTCGAGCTAGTTTAAGACAGAAGTGAACAACGTCCAATGTTCATTGGATAAAACAATTTCATTTAAGCTCCATTGAAAAGTCAGCTCAGTGTCTGTTTGTTTTTTGTGAATTGCTCTAGAATGTTTCGAGTCTCTGGCATGCACTGCATTGCTTATTAACAGAATGCATAGCCATTGTCAGGGATCTGACTCATTTAATTATTTTGAGACCGTTATGAAACTGGAAAACAATAATTTGTTCTTTTACCTGTGGGAATGTTTTAGCGCCAGGAGCTCTTGTTTTCAGATATATTGACAGCACTGGAAATAGCAGAATATCCACGACAACACCGACAGCCATCCATAGGCTCCCTCCGACGCCGGACTTTGAACGATAGAGAACGAGAAAGAAATTATATCCTTAATTTTGAAAACATATTTATGCACTTATTTTTTCAATAGGTTCACACAAATGTCATATTTTGAGAAAATATTTCAAATCTTAACATAAATCATCAAAAGAAGAAAACAAACAAGTTTCTTCGCAAACGAGTTTCATTACAGATATACAGAAATGAAATTATAAATTAGATAAAAACAAGTCATCATACCTTACTTGTAAGAGTAGCATTTTGTAGAAAATCGGTTGGCCAAAGGAGTTGTGACGTCACAGTTACTGCGGTCAGACTGAGGCTGACTCGGCCACCTGCATCAAAAACCGTGTCAAGGTTGTGTTCGTCATGGAACACGTACTTCCGCAAAGCTTTATACAAACCAGCAATTACCAATGAAAACCCGCCAAAGCCAAGTAGTAGAAGCAAGGCAATTTCACTCTTCTCAATTGACGGTGAGATGCTGTTATAAGGAAACACACAATTATAAGTAGATCGACGTTTGTAAGACACCCAAATGTGAAAATGGTCACACAGGTTAACAAAAAGTACCACAAGTGTAGAAAAGTTTCCACAAATGTGAAACCTAAAATTGAAAAATGTGATATCGATTTTCCCTCATGAAAAATGAAATTCGTAATAAATAACACTTAACAAACAGACGAAAAGAGAATAAAAGTCCATTGATTAATTCATTAGTAATCTTATGCACATGTATACAGTGGGCATCGGTCAAAAATGGCTCAAATACAGGTGAATACAATAATTGACAATTCAGTAACTCCAAGGTGGATACACCCATTATTGACAGAAATACTGGTCATTTTTTGTCATTTTTGGCTGGAGACCCCCCATTTAATTTGATACTAGATTACTTATGAACTAACAAATAGATTTTCGTTCATTTTTTTTTTGTCAATTTGCCCAGTTTGAATTTCGTTTATTATGACAATTATATAAAATAAATTGCATATGAAATACAGTTTCCATTTTATACCAAAATACAGAACTTTATTTACTGAGTATATGGGGAAATATCCTACATTTGAAGCCATATTATGTAAAAACGTCATGGTTTTAACAATGAAATGAAGGCACTCTTGCCACAAGAAAATATTTGTACATATTACCCAGAATGTACAAGACGATGATCTGAAAAAATTTATGGCAAAAATGTCTTGATTATAATAATTATTTAAATGAAAAAAAAAAGGACAAAATTAGGGTGAAATGGAAACATGATCCTTGGAGCCGTTCTATGAATAGCAAAAACATGAAATTTAAAAATGAATAAAGTATATTTGATACAAATGTAAACATCTTTACTGAAAATTAATTACTTAAAAGAAATGCTTTTAACAGGGCCAGTAAATTGGCTTCGTGAACCTTCACCTTTGTAAAGAACAAAATTTGAAAGTAAAACTACACTAACTGTGGTTTAACCCTTTACTCCATAGATACGTGTGTTCCCACACCAATCACAGAAAGCCTCTGAAAAAAACAGTGCATAAAGAGTTGCTCGTAACGAGCAATCTGAACATTTCCTGCACTGTTTTCCACTCTGTCAGTTAATATAAACAGAATTCACCCAATAATTCAAAGGCGTCTATACAAAGAAAAGGGTTAAAAACACATAATCATGATAATAACTAAACTAAAGCCTTACTTTGACGGTCCTGTGTGTTTACGGAGAGTTTTCTTACACGAACCTTCATCACCATGGGACAATTCTGTGTAAAGGTTTTCAGTCATTTGTATAAGGGCATCTTCTTGTAAACCTGTCTTTTGGACATTAGTTTGCGTGGTCTCTGTGGAAACAGTTGCCAGCGTCAATAACGACACGAGCAAAAACGTCTGCAATTAAACAAGGTGATATTTTTATCAAAATGTTTCTAAATTTCAATGACACTAAACGGCTGGCGAGTACGTAAGGATGCAATTGTTACCCATTGTATGAAGAGTTCCAATAACGAAATTAGTTAACTTAATTCATCATCTATTTATATGCTACCTACATATTACTTTGAAGCTATTTAAAGTGCTGCAGGACTGCGAAATATGAAAATGGTCGCAAATGTGAAAATGGTCAAAAATGTGAAAAAGTTCACAAATGTGAAAATGGTCAAATGTGAAAATAATAAAAAATGTGAAAATGGTCACAAATGTGAAAATGGTCGAAAATGTGAAAATGATCACAAATGTGAAATAATTTAACAACACAATATGAAAACTTTCCAACAATGTGAAAGTAGTTGGCAATGGTTACATATATCATGAAAACAAGTCACTAATTTTAAACATATTTTTTGTCATATTTGTATAAATAATTCCTACCAATGTCAAGAAGTTATATCGATATAAGTCCTTGAAATGTGAATAACAAGTTTTCACCCCAGGAAATATGAAACAGCGTATTAGTTGAAAATGTTTGCTGAAATGACTGATCAAGCTAGATCATAGATCGAACATTTTCTATCTCAATAACTGTATCAAACAAAATATACTTTAATCTATTATATCAGTCTATTTAACATCAAGTATTATATCTTAGTTAACAAAGGCTGACATTAAATTATTTAATGTTTAGGTGTAAATTTGTTATGTATGACGTTTATTAATCAATTCTTCTATATATTTGTTTCACTTTCATTAGTGGCCAGCATTGCAAATTCATTAAAAACACAAATTAATATTACCATTGTATTGTGCTACAACAATTACCACTTACCTGTAAGAACGAGAGACCTGCCAGAACCATGTTTAGACACCAGTTGTTTCCATATGAAATGTCAGAATATATATCTAACGTGACCTAACAAGATAATTTATTCGTAGACACAGCCCACTATGTGATAGATGAATGATTTCTCATTCTCTGAACATGGCATATCATAATATGAAAATAAATGTTTATTTTTTGTGATGGTTATATAGCACCATTCAGTACATAAATGTCAATTTGAGTATGCACACATTTTATTTGCATTTAATCCGTGTCGTACCAGACACATTTTGGTCTCTGACGGTCTCTGCAACACGTTAGGAATTCTCCTAATGGGTGTCACGTCCAATTTATCATTTATTGTCATGTATTTATAACTGAGGTTAAATCATTAATCCTTGTGTGGTGTGGTTCCAGTGTGTGAAATGAGTTGTGGTATATGACCAATGTATATCATGCATGTATTAATAAGAAACAAATTGAGTACTGTAATTAATAGAATTTGCTGAATCAAGATTCATTGTTCATTCAACGTATTTATTCATTTATGTATCATTCAATATGCACACCTATGTGTTGTTTTTGTAGATGGAGAATGGACACAGGGGTGATAGTCACCAACCATTCTTAAGAATATTCTTATACTTGAACTAAAGAATGAAAAACACTCCTAGATACCATATTTTTGGAGACCAGAATTTGCAAGCATGTAGGGACACCTACTTTCTGGTCGAATAAACTCTCACATATATTATTTCTGTAATGGTAAACTAGATATTTAAATGTTGAACTTTGGATTTTCAAGCTTTAGTTGAAGAATATTCTCAAGAGTTGCAGTTGAATACGACTCCTGGACTCTTTCTTCATGTTGGTGTCATATAAACTAAATGTGCGTCTACGCCATGAAGCCTATAAACATATGAGCAGTCAGTCATATATTTTTGTTATCATGCAAACCACTTTGTGGTGATGAATATTTTGATATGTAAATTTGACTTTACGTTGGCAATTATCACTTGTTAGCCAGGATTGTTAACATTCAAGTAGGCGACTCTGCATGTAAATAAGTGTAAATGTGCTTTACCGAGAAACTTAGGGATTTATGTTTTTTTGTGTGTTTTTTTAACAAAACCACAGCGGTGGTCTAGTGGTAGAGGTTCGGCTAAAATTTAAAAGGGTCTGCATTCGATCTCCAGTTGGGTCATGAAAGTTTGAGGAGCGTCATCACTCAACACTCGAAATGTAGGTAAATGTACAACTGGTAGACCAGGTGTCATCGTGATGCAATATTGGTGGTAGTTACCAGTACTTTTATACAAATAAAAACGTTGTTAGAAAGCAGTTGGTGAAAATAAGAAATATCAACGCTTAGGGTAGCAGGGGAGTTAATTTGGGGTGGAAAATGTTGTTTTTATCGTGTGAACGTATCACATCAATAAAGGGAAGGCATTTAAGATGACCAAATAAAAGTACAAAAAGATGCCAAAGAGGGCCTGATTCATTCCACTGGGCACAAACCGCCAGAAGACGTTCCCTCGAGATATTGCGGATATGTAACTAATATGCATGTTAGGTTAAGATTCTTCAGATATGGTGGCGATATCGCGTCTACAAGAAAAAAGTTCGACGACGGACAATTTATCATGACTCAAGCGCTGCTGGCCTTCGGTCAATAGACCTAAAAATTGGTTCTACACCAATGTTTAAAACATTTTTCCTATACAACTCTATATCTGTGGCGGTCCCAAATTTGATCAAGAGGACCTGACAGTGGTACCCCATATAATGCTACATGTAAAATATCAAAGACTTATGAATTGAACTTTTAGAGGAAATGTTTTTTAAAGTTTCTTTTAAAATGTGCTTATAAGCCCTGTGGCGGTGCATTTGTGGTCAAATCAAGCTGGTTCAAGAACTCGTCCGAGATCAAGTGATATTTAACAGCTTTGCAACTTTGGTTAAGATTTGTTGACAAATTGGCGGTGCAATAGCGTTTACAAGAATAAGGTTTACAGACGGACGACGGACAAGTTACCACGACATAAACCCGACTGGCCTTTGATAAACAGAGCATAAAACGCTTGTATCCACAAGTGAGCGATGTAGGTTCAAATGCATGAGTTAGAAGTAATAAACAAACTATAAACCATAGTTGTGCATGTTTAATAAGAGAAAATTTCAGAACATATATAAGCTAGTTATTAACAGGAGAAAGAAAAATCTGCTTAAAACACTTATCATAAACCGAAACTAATGAATGTGATATACCAAGGACTTATATAGAGGAGGGAAAGCAACCGACTGAGATGTCAGGAATTTCATCTCATATTCACACAAAATCTCGCGAAATCTCGTTTCCCAATTTCCATTCATCTCAATACAAATCATTTTTTTATTTTGTAGAACGGAATCCTCCACAAACCGAGACCTGGCCAAACAATGTGTGCTTAAAAATAAACTTATGATTGCAAAATGTGCATACCACAACTAAAAACAAGAGCTCCAAGAGGGCCTGATGACGCTCTACTGACTCATAGTGGCCATAGCACTTTTTGAAATTCCACAGAAATTACCCTCTTTGGGGGGGGGTGTGGGGGGGGATGGTCATCTTAACAACTTATGGATATCCATAAATACCCCCACCATACCCATGCTGAACAAAACTTTAATTGCTATGAAAAGGATATACTTTAAATTCCCATACCATGCATCTGTAAAAAAATATAGTCCCCTGTACAGAACCCTTATATAACCCAGCCCCTTAATTTGTCAGAACTTCAATCACCCACTCTTAGCGATTTGTTATGAGCAGAAATGATTCAAATTTTAAAAAGAAGTTTTTTTGTACCCATGGTACAAAATGAAAAAAATCAGTTTTCTTTATAATATTCCTATGTAAAAGTCACATTACAGGGCCCAAATATATCCCAGCCCCTTGATATGCAGAATCTTCAATCCTTGCTGATGTAAGGATAATTTATATCAAATATGAACTAGTTTGACTGAAATGTTTTGAGAAGAAATTTGTGAAAATTCTCAATTTTAACCTTATTGCCCCATCCGCCCCCTGGCCACTTACGGAAATTCAATTCTCTTTATTGAACAAAGTCAAATTTATTGTTACCAGACAATGCTTTAGATCTCAAATTAAACAGCATATTTACCCAAATCGACAAAAAAATTAGAGTTTTCCATTTTCCCATAGTACTCCTATGTAAAACTCAAAGACCCTTACAGGGCCTCTATACATCCCAGTGTCCCTTGATTTGTACACATTTAGATTTCTTAATCATAGGGATAATTTATATCAAATACGAACAAATTTGACTGACCAGTTGTTGAAAAGAAGATTTATGACACTGTTCAATTTTAATCATTTTGTGACCCCATCTGGCCCCTTTAAGAAAGTCAATCCTTCGTATCAAACAAATCATATTTGTTATGACTAAAAGTTACTTCAAAACTCAAACTGAATAAAAAAAGAGTCATAAAATAATGAAAGATAAAAAAGAGAATTTTCCGTTTTCCAATAGTATTCCTATATAAAACTCAAAGTCCCCTTACAGGGCCCCTTAAATACAAGACCCTTGATTTGTACAAACTTTAAACCCATACTCATCGGGATAATCCATATCAATTATGAACAAATTTGATGACCGGTTGTTAAGAAGAAGATTTTTGAAATTTTCTTTTTTAACCCTTTTTTTACCCACCCTGGTCCCTTATGGAAAGTCAATTTTCCTTATTGAGCCAAATCTTATTTACTATGACTAGATGATACTTCAGAACTCCAACTGAATAATAATTTTGCCTAAACAGCTGAAAAAAAGAGATTTTTCTGTTTTCCCATATGTTCCTATGTAAAATTCTAAGTCCTCTTACAGGGACCCAATAGATTTTAGCCACTAAATTCTTATTTGCAATCAAACCTGCACATAAGGATAATTAATGCCAAATATGAACAAATCTGACATATCGGTTCTCAAGAAAATGATTATTGTAATTCCTAAATTTTACCCTTTTGGGGCCCCTCCTGACCCCTTTAAACAGTGGAACCCAGTCATTTTTTACAAATCTGACC
Organism: Panopea generosa; assembly: GCA_029582155.1. Taxonomy (NCBI): domain Eukaryota; kingdom Metazoa; phylum Mollusca; class Bivalvia; order Adapedonta; family Hiatellidae; genus Panopea; species Panopea generosa. The sequence goes on along the minus strand of CM055896.1, from coordinate 17,350,696 downwards.
TTTTTTGACCAAATAATGCTTCTGTGAAGATATAGGCAAAATCATTTTCATTTAAAAAATAACAATATTTTTTTTATTATAATGACATATGTCCCCTAATTGAACCCTTGGAGTGGGATCATTTTTAACCCTAAGGACACCATATGAACAAATCTAACAAAACTATAGTTGTTTATCATTACTACATAAACATTTTTAAAATCTGTTGGGCCGTTCATGAGAAGATTTTTTAAGTTTTGGACTATTTTTAGTAATGGCGACCATCTTGAATTTCAAATCGAAAAAAAGTATATCTGTATGCAATAGAAACATCCATGTGAAGTTTCAGTTTGATTGGCCTAGTGGTTTCAGAGAAAGTGCTGCTAACACACTTTAGAGACGACAGATGACAGACGACAGATGATGGACGAGTAGAGCTAAAAATAAAAACACTACTTAAATTTTACTTCAACTGCAATTTTTTAAATTCAAAATCATTTACGTGTTTAAAACATTACAACTCATCTAAGGTTACATACATCTTACACTTTATGTAAAAGCAACCAGCTGCATGTGAAACATGAATGATTAATATACCAAAATATTGATTCCTTGCATGCTATTTTATCAACATTTGGTAGAGAGATGCAAGTATCCTATCCTTCTATATTGTAAGTCCTTGGATACGTGTCACAAGTAATATCTATATAATTATGTATTTTGTAAAATTGCCACGGAAAAACTAATTAATTTCAACCCCACAACAATGAAAACTCGCAGCTTATATAAATCGCTTTTTAGGCGGTTTACTGGGTAGAATTTTTCGTTTTGCATTAAAGAGCCTTTCGGGTCGAATCTGGAATAAAACCCCAGACCTCTGGTTTAAGTGCATAGCACTTAATCCATGACGCTATACCGCCACACACTACAGAAACACTGGAGGTGAAAGAGCTTAACAGAGAGAAGTTATCACATGTACATAGTGATGTCTGCAATTTTTTAACTCAACTTTTAAACCAAAAAGTTTAAGCCCACTATTGAATATTCTTCCTTTTTCTATAGTGAGTGAAACATTTTTAAGGGCGTGTCATTTATAGAAAGACCGAAATTACTGACAGTAAACTTACATTTTATTGTTTACTGACAATTACAGTGCCAAAATATCATTGGAAAAGTAGGGGTCGTGTTCATCCATCAGATTTGTTTTCCTGTTCAGTGTGTACACTGTCGACAAAGTGAAAGACAACATCAGAAATAATGTATCCATCATACCTCAATTTCCAAGAACCATTTTTTTCTCAATTCACAGTTCAATCATGACAAAGCTTTCAAAATGTTTGAAAAACCTCAATAATGTCATTCAAATCGCAAAATGAGCACCAAAATAAGGAAAATGCATTTTTTAAATAAAAAGAAAAAAAGGTTTTTTTATCACCACCATTTTGCTACCCCACGGAAGCATTTCCTGGTGTTATGTCTAAAGGAAAGAAGCTGTTACAATGTACATAGTGATGTATACCTGGCTCCTGTTTCACCAACAAATACTTAAATACTTAAAAACTTAAATCTAAGAAAAGCAGCCATGTGATCATGATTTTAGACTGGTTCCAGTAAAACTGCATATAGTGTCATTGATATTGATTATATAATAGATAAATAACCAGTCAAAACTTAGTTAAGTTTTTAAGTATTTAGGTTAAATGTTGGTGAAACAGAAGCCTGGTACAATAACAAAAGTCAGAAGACCAACATTGACAAAACTATTATATAGTAAAACATGTGAACATACAATTATTTGTGAAACATTTTAGAGGCACTTGGTGCAATGATATGACTACAATTTCTTTGAGTCTACATAATTACATAACTATATAAATTTTTATTAAAAATAAGACAATAACAAGAATCATGAAAATTTAAAACCCCAACAAGGAAAGTACACAGTTCAATATAATGAAAAGTAATAAATAATGCAGGTAAAAAGGATTTTGTGGTATTGCTGTTGGACAAGACTGGATTACCACTTTCAGAATGAACATTATTCAAACTATGTGGTTTTGTCCGACAATTTGTTTGGTCAATCGTCTGTGTGTTTTGTTTTTTTTTCTTTTGTCACAAAATGTTGACACAGTTTTTTTCCTCTATTATATTGTGTATATATTTAATACTATCTTTTCATGTTATTCTTATGTTCCTATATGTTCACCTTTATGAGAACTTGAAAGCGCACAGGTCTTGTAACCAAGGTAATACAAACAAAACACAACTCTTCAATGTGCCTTATAAACCAACAATTATGTGTTACTGAAATTAAATGGGCAATTGCTGTTGGTGTATGGTTGTTTTTTATCAGTCATATCGCAGCGGTGTCTAATCGAGCGTTGCACAATGGAGTATCATGCCGTAGACATATGGCATGATACCCAAACAGTCACATGACACCAGGCCGAACTCACCTACAACTATCCTCTATATAGTAAGTGCCAAGCGAGGTATCATCTAGCACCATCTTTCAAGTCTTCAGTATGAACCAGCAGGGGACCTTCCACATGTGAGGCAGATGCTCTACCTGTAGACAACCGCTGCAGTTGTCATGGGCAATTAAACCACATATGGTACTGATATAAGATTCATAGTACACCTCTCATATGACAAATGAGCCTGTTGACATGAATGCCCTGCTGAACATGTAACTTTATAGCGATTCCATTTGTTTAAAAGAGTTCGGCTAGTGACAGTAGTGTTTTTAGTTTTGTTATAATATTTAATGTCCTTTGTCCTGCAATTTATTTTACAATTTAAGGCAACTGAATGTCCAACGACAAGGTTTGATTTATTGCATGCTCTATAATATATATAGTTTGTTTAATAAACGTATACAAATGTCATATACAATAAAATATTACTTTATATACATATAGTTGTGTATAGATATATAGTTGTGTATCGAAACATAGTTGTGTATCGAAATAAATAAATAAAAACAAATTATTTAAACTATGTGGATTTCTTTATATTAATTTAAACAAACTTCAAAACAATACTAGCTGTTTTTCTTAATTTTTACATGAAATATAAATTATGTGCTCACCCGTGAATCAATTTTATAAATCATTGATATTACTGTGACATAAAGTATACCAATGTAGGATTAAATGTCAAATGTTAAATGCTACTAAAATATCTTTTAAAACACATAAATAAATATATAAATAATTTTTGATATATATATATATATATATAAACTTTCATGAAGAACATTATACCACTTTAGTTGAAAAAATGTCATACCATATTTCACCAAATAAACTCCACATGGGGCAATGCATTTTTCAAAATTGGGCTATTTATTTAGGTTTTAAAATAAACAATTTTTTAAGAGTTTTACAAACAATATTGCGTTTGTTAAATGCAACACAAACAAATACACATTACATAATATTGTAGAATTTCATTTTACTGATTACACTTAAAAATATATACATGTATGTATTTTTTTTATTTTTTAGGATCCAAATTGGTGGGGGTGTAATAGAGGTAGGGATAATTTATAAGGGAAAATATGGTATATAGAACACAGGCGAGCGTAATTCCCTATTGCATTTATAATAATGATTAATTAATGTGTCCATATCACACAAGTATTGATTGTATTACATGTATATTGCATATTACATTGGTGAATAAGTAATTAAAAGTGAATACAAATTATGGTGAATGTAATGTAAAGTTTGTGATTTTTTTTGTCTTTTAAAGCAGACATTTTTCTAAACATGCAGTCTCATAATTACTCCTGCACTTGAACTGCATCAAAATATCATACATGGCCAAGTTTGATTATTTTCTATTAGGTCATTATAAATTAATTGCTAGATTACCATCTAATTTTTTCTTAAAAAACGGGGAGGGCGGGAGGATTTTATTTGTTATTTTCATTTTTAAAATTTTTGATGTTTTTTTTAATAAAATAATTTTTATAAAAATTAAAAGAGTTGGGGCGGCATGAAAATTAGGGGGTGGGTGGGGATACTAATCTAGCAATTAATTTATTATGGCCTAACTGGGAACAAAAAAAATCAAAATATGGCAACTTTAAGAAATCTGAATTTCAGATGGCTTCGACATTACATTCATCTTAAATGCTATAACAAAGTGACGTGTAAATAGCTCATGCTAATAACAACAAAAACATGCAAAAACAAGAGTGTTGCATTAAGACAAAACTTTTATCAAACTTTTAATTGAATGTGACCAACTTGTAACAATCTTTCAATCGAATGCAATTAAATTTGAAGGCAACATCAACGAAAATACATGTATTGAAATATATTTGTTTTATTTGTTTCAAATACTTTATTTCCAAATTTAAATGACAGTGGCTGCGAGCACTTGACATTGTTCTAAATAAGGTAGTCGTCACATGGTCACATGTGTGGAAAGGCTTAGATTCTAATTTTTATTCTCTTTTTTTAAATGCGTTGTAACGCCATTTTCAACGCATATCAGCATATCCTGTTTTATTGGTGGAGAAAGATCTTAGAATCAATCTGAGTATGACCAGCGTCCTTTCAGCAAGTAACCGGCAAACTTTCTCACAAAAAGATTTTTTGAGTGAGTGGGACACAAGCCTGAGTATTGAGAGGTTAATGATCTTGAGACACCCCTTGGAACACTCTGTCACAAAGAACCCCACAGGCTTAAATTCAAAAGGTAGTTAGCCTTAACAAGCCTTTGTGTCCAGGTCTAAAATGATATTGCTGTTTAAAATTATAAAATATTTTGGGGTGTATCAGATGATAAATTGATTCCCCACTCCCACCCCTTCCCCCCATTTTGATATTCTCTTTTGGTTTGGATTCATTTCAGATAGAGACTAGATGACCAGGACTGTGCAGGGGTAGCCAATCAGTGCAACATTCATTTTTTTTATAAATCAAGATTTCATTTCAAATCAAAAATTCCAATTAAAATAATTTTTTTTCTCACAATTTAGATGATTTGAAATTCAAAATCATTCATACATGTATGTTAGATATAGATGAAACATTGATGAATGCTTTGCATTTTTTTAAATACATTTTTTATACATTTCTGCAAAATTCCATATGTATTGCCTTTAATGAAAATTCAACTCCAATGCCGCAACCACATTATCAAATGATTGATGTATTCATAGATAATATTAATACTTACAGTTGTGTGAGAAGAAAGAAATAAATAAACAATAACAAAATATGAAAACTATGTGGAATACTCTTCATTAATAAAATCAAACTTCAAAACAAGTGAAAATACTTTGCAAGATGGCAAACAGACAACTGCAAATAATAAGAATCTCAACATATCCTACAAAGGTAATTTCTAAAATCTTTGATATATCAAAAGTATCACTACTATATGTATATAATTATAATGTTGAAAGTATCTTACATAAGTGCCCATTTATTATTGAATTTATCAAACGAGTTGGCAAATATATATTATGCAAAGATCTGCAGAGCGTTATATAAATTTTGCCAACAAGCTAAATAAGTTCAATAATAACTGAGCATGAATGTAAGATTCTTTTTGTCACATAACTAAGAAAAATAGTATATTTAACATATCATATCTATACAGAATGAGAGCTGAGTTATAAGGAAAACAGGGAAATTCAATCAGATACATGTATGATGCTAGGCTAATATCAAAAATATGTCATGGGTTTATTACACCTCTGCACCATAAATTGTGTGATCAAATATGTTACAAATTATTATGTATATCTATATATATCTGTTTATAGCAAGTTATATTGGAGACGTTTAACATGTTTAACATAGATGTAATAACAATTAAGCGGTATAACAGTATGGCACTTAATTGTAAAAATGTACAAGTTCATTTTTAAATTCATTCTGAATGGCGCAAACAATAAAATGTTCAAAATCTCTGTGTAACAGGGTCATATATATCACAGGTGACTCCTTTAAAACAACATAAATTGAAACTATAAAATATAACTAAATCATCTCAATAACCGGATATTGCAACAAAAGCCATAGTTTACTCGTATTATATTTTGTAGCTAAATTGCTTAATTTAAGTTTAATATAGTTTACATAAACATCACATACAGTCAAACCTGTGTAAGTGGCCACCTCTATTGAACATATAGTCAAACCTGTGTAAGTGGCCACCTCTATTGAACATACAGTCAGACCTGTGTAAATGGCCACCTCTATTGAACAACTTCTTATCTCAAGCAGCCACATTTGCTAAGCAAACTAACCTGTATTAAGAAACTACCAGTCTCAAAAGTTCACTTTTACACATTCCCTTGACTGACTGCTTAAGACAGGTTTGACTGTACATGTTAATAATTTAATACATTTATTTAAAAATTGCACAATATCAACAAATGGACAGCATTTATTTAAAAACTCCACAATATCAACAAATGGACAGCGTCTTTGTCTACCATATAAAACTACACTAGTATTGCATAAATAAACATAACAGTTATGTAAATGAATTATCTTATATCAGAGAATGTCTAACTATCAGTGGTAATGGCCTTGACGTGTTCAGATAAGACTAGTTTCGCACTGCTTACACTCGTATTTATACACTTGTATGGCGATGACATGATTATAACTGTTTTGTAACTGTTCAACAGAATTCAACTTCACACTGTTTAACAGTCTAAAATAAACTTGTATATTTTACATTGATTGTGAAACAAATTGCTACAACTTAGAAAAATTACACTCAAAATCTTCCTGGGTAGAACCAGTACAAAAGCATAAATGTGGATAAAATATTTTGCACACGGACATCACACACAGCTGTGGCGGAGGATCAAACAATGACCCTCCAACCCGGGTCCAATGCATTACGACTGGATAAAGCACTCCACAAATCAAACACTCTAATAGTTAGATAGTCTAATAGATAAAAAAGTCATGGTCTAAACAAAAAATTAACAGTAAGAAAAATTAATAAAACAGGAACACCAATATTCGAGGTAGCTTCCCAGCACCAAAAGAAAATAAAGAAATATAAAAAACAGAAAACAAAACCTTTTTGATTGTGTACCGGTATATAAAATCATTATATATCTATATTACTATATACATGCACCAACTAATCCAACTAATAAACAAATATGTCAGTCTTTAACTGTCGTCATATTTCATTTCTCATTTCACATAAAAAGTTTACATGAAATATATCACTAACTATTTTGATGTTTCTTTCTAACGCTCAACAAAAACAATTATTTGTTTGAAAATTTAACACACTTTTATGCCATCGAAGGCTAACATACAATCAGTTAACCTACCCCCTCTTTCCTGGAACCCTTAAAGGTTAACCAGTACTTGAGCACATCCATCTCAGCAAGTAACTTATAACTTTCCCACTTGAATTAGTGGTGTGAGATGAGTGCCAATGAGAGGCAATATCACAGGCCAACCAACCCGGAGACTGGCCAGGGACACCAGGACCTAAATTCTTCAATATTTTGAGTCTTAAGATTTAGACTCGGCCTCAAAATGTCAAAATTTTAAGATTCAAATTACATCTTTTATATAAGCAAATTACTGTATTTATATGCAGAAACAGGAAGTTTTCATGATTATTTAATACAAAATAGTACAGGACTACATATATTACCCACATTTGTATAATTACAGTGTTTTATAACAATGTCAGATTGAGTCTGAGTCTCAGACTGAATTATTGATGAATTTAGGCCCTGGGTTAATAGCTTGATGCGCTACTTGCTGAACTAACCAGGCCTAGCTTTAAAGGGAGTTTACCAGGATATTTCAAAATTGGCTTAAAAAGTTTTTTTCCAATATATCATGCCTATCACTGACCCCATAATATCAAAAGAATATCTATTCAAATGTGTCAAAATAACATAATGACATCGGATTTCTGAACTTAGGCTACGTGCCTAGGTTAGACTAGGACAGATTTCCTGCTTAAATTCCCTACATAGTTTGCGACGTATTATAGGAGTCACGCTGTTTTATTTTTATCTCAGTTTGATCCTTTTTACATAGTTGTTTTATTTTAGGAAGAGTTCGAATGACAACATGAATGACGTCAACTTAGTATTGAAGTGCTGTCTATTTTTAGAATAGGGATTTCGTTTTAAGTTTACCACTCCAATTTATAAATGGTTTTTGTTACGTTTTGATGGGTATGATATAAGTCACCATTCAGATTTTATTTATTAATAATAATGAGATGCTTTTATCCATTTTGATAATTAATTTATTTTTTATGGCATTTTACAGTGTTTTTCCTGATATACTCCCTTTAAAACAAATAAATGAAATATATAACTATTTTCTTGTTCAATACTCCATTTCAATCAAACCAATTACATGAAATATGTCATTTACTATCTTTGTTTAGTAAGCCATTTCATATATTCTTTTTGAAAAAATCAGATAATACAAGATACATTCAGAAAAATGTTTTAAAAATGTTAGAAATTCACCCACACTCAGAAATAGTGTTTGAAATTTACGTGACATTCAGAAAAAGTGTTTGAAATCCACACTGACATTCAAAAAAGGTGTTTGAAATTCATCCTAACATTCAAAAACAGTGTGTCAATGTTTGTAATTCACACTGACATTCAAAAACAGTATTTGAAATTCATCCTGACATTCAAAAACGTGTCTTAAATTTACCCTGACATTCAAAATCAGTTTTTGAAATTCATCCTGACATTCAAAAATGTGTCTTAAATTTACCCTGACATTCAAAAACAGTGTTTAAAATTCATCCTGTAATTCAGAAAACACGTTTGAAATTCACTGATGTTCAAAAATAGTATTTGAAATACATCCTGACATTCAAAAATAAGTCTTAAACTTACCCTGACATTCAAAAATAGTGTGAAATTCATCCTGACATTCATAAACAGTGTTTGAAATCCATCAATACAATCACAAACAGTATTTGACATTCATTCTGATGTGCAAAAACAGTGTTTGAAATGGACCCTTACATGCAGAAACAGTGTTTGAAATTTACCCTGACATTTAAAAACAGTATTTGAAATGGACCCTTACATGCAGAAACAGTATTTGAAATGGACCCTTACATGCAGAAACAGTGTTTGAAATGGACCCTTACATGCAGAAACACTGTTTGAAATTTACCCTGACATTTAAAAACGTGTTTGAAATTTACACTCTCATTCAAAAAGTGTTTGAAATTAACACTCACATTCAAAAACAGTGTCTGAAATTCAATTTAATATATTTAACATCAGTGATGGTTAATCTATTGCCTTACAACAGCAAAAATTCACTAGAAAGTCGAAATAATAATACGCAAAGGCACATTGCACAGTTTTTCTGGAAATTTGAATGTTAGAATGTCACAAAGTCTTATATATTTGTTTGCATGTGATCGAGATCATAAGTAAAAGGGTTCTCTTTATCAACAAGTGAATGAATATACATAATACATACTTGCTATGATTAATTTTTAAATGCATTTCATCTTTACACATTCGATTCTCAAATCATATTTGACAACCTGAGGTCCCAAGGCCACTAGTGGACAATCTATTTAGGAAACTTATGACATAACAAAATAACTAACAATCTTCATGGTTGCCATTTTAAAAATATTCTCAACAACAAATAAAAAATAATATTTACTATACAGTAATGTTATACATGTTTTCTTTTTCACTGTCATTTGCTTTTTAACTTAACTAAAATTCTAAATATAAACATCTCATATCTAGGAAATCCCGCAAACAAAGAATTATTTACCCATCGCCAAATTTTGTGTTTGACAAATTTCAAATGATTTTTTAAAATTTTATTTTAATTTTCGCATTCAGTTGTGGCATTTATTTTATTAATGAGTTCAAGTTTTTATCAATTTTATCTTGTTTGAGGCATCATGGCGCTATTTTGGGTTTCACCTTTCATACTCTGATTTTTCACAAATTGCTATGATAATTTTACAATAATTCAAGAGAATTTGCAGAGAATTGTATCATTATTTCTAAAGAGGAACTAAAACAAACCATATCAAAAAATAAAATAAAAAAATAAAATAAAACTTTTTTGACAATTGCAAAGTATAACTTTGTTTAAATCAAGACATTAATAAAGACATTAGAAAAGAAAAATTGAATTTAATAACAATTGAGACATAACTGATAAAAATTTAATTATTTTGCAAATTTATCTTTCGACAAAATTAATAACAATTGATAAATGATTTGGAACTCAAACTTGCCCAACAATAAATTCTATGAGACCCGATTATTTGGCAAACTATTTGTTGATCAACTAATCATTTGTTGTTTCAGTTACTTCCTAGATCTGATAATGTACTGTTACATGTGTAAACAATATCAAGCTTACACAAATTATGTATAAGGCCATTCTTAAAGAAATGTTTGCTGATCATGAGCTCTGACCTAGTTTTTACAGGCACATGTATGTAGTTAGCTTTTTTTTTATTTTGTTTGCCAGATTATGATTTTACATTGTCATTTTGAACAAAACTGGACAGATATCATGAAAAATAAAATTTGACACTTTAGAAGTCAATAAAAAAGTTTGGGTAGCTGCAAATTTGAGTGTCAGAGACGGTATATAGGAGCATGGCAAACAATTTTTTTTTTTTAAGAACAGCCTTAGTTCACAGAATTTGGACTCCTGACGATCTTAGTCAACAATTTTACATTTATACTTATTCCATATTTTTCACATATACATGTACAGTACAAAAAACAGGAAAAACAAATAAAACAATTATTTCCAATAAATTGTATATGTATTGGTACATGTATATCTAAATGTATATTACATAAAGGCTAATTCAGTGATGAACTCTGAAATTGTCGCCAAGGAAGTCTGAGAGTTGGTGAGCATTATCTGTTGGACATAAGAAGTCCACATGTCTGAAAATGTATAAATAAAATAATAATGCAAAAAAAGAAATAAAATTGATGCTTGAATATATAAACATCGTCATGTACGACAAATTACGCTATATTTTGTTTGTACAAGATTTTACCAATATATATATATATATATACATATATATATATATATATATATATATATGTATGGTAAACTCAGTTCCATTGATGGAGGAAAACCTCAGAATGAATCTGTGAAGAACAAACGCCCTTCCTCAAGTAACTGGCAAACTTTCTCACATAAAGCATAAAGTTTCTGTACCAACTGGGCTCAAACCCATGACCTCAGCGATGAGAAATGAGTGGTCATTAAATGATAGCATCTTAGACCACTCAGCTACAAAGAACCCTATAAAATGAAGCATATAGATCCCATTCAGTGCAGCAGATAAGTGTAGGAGTCAATTGGGTATCCCAATACTTTGATTTCAATTTGATATCCAATAAAAAGAATTGAATACTTTTTTTAATTCTTTGATTTTTAGTTGGATATTTGCTTTATTCAATTAATAATTTTACTAACATTTTATTCTAATTTAAGCATTATACGTGGTTTTCCTCTCATTAAGATTTCTCCAAACAGTGTATTTCTATGCCTTTTTGTTGGTTTTTGAATCAACTTTCTCACATACTGTCAAACCTGCTCAAGTAGTCACCTTTATTAAGCAGCCTTTTGTCTTAAACAGACACATTTGCTATTTCCCATTCCTATGCTTTTACTTCAAATTATCCTGTATTAAGAAACAATCTGTCTTAAAAGGCCACTTTTGTTACTTCCCCTGACTGTCTGCTTAAGACAGGTTTGACTGTATTTTAGTCAACATTTTGGATCGATGACATGCAAATATATGCAGCATGGTGATGTTTTACAGGAATCTCTTAAAACTACCAGGATTATATATATTAAGATGTTTTCTCTCTTTTTTTATTCATGGTATCGAAAACCAATTTAATGGTTTAACATTTGTAATTAGGTATTTCTTTCTGGTAGGTAAACAATGTAAATCCATATCACTATCTGTAATGTAACCAAAAATATTTTAACCAGTTATGGGATTACCTTACACTATCTGTGCTTGGTGATCAAATCTGTCAAAACTACTCCAGCAGAGTAGTCTCGCATGTCTATCGTCGCTGTTCCGTGAAATCCGATGTTTGTGAATATTGTCATATACTCAAAAAAGGCAAAGTATGTGTACACTGAAAAGAGAAAAGAACATGTGTCAGAAAATGTCTAATCTATTTGTAATGCAAAATGTTTTTCTCTTGCTTGGCAACATTACATTTCTTCATTAAGGTTGATTACGTCAGTAAAATGCGTGTATACACGTATATATTACTCAAATGATACTCAAGCTTAAAAACAGAGTTTAAAGGGGGACACCATGACGGCAAAATGTACTCATGTGAGTCATGTCCATGCGTAAAATCAATCTTAAAGGAAGTACATATATCAGAAAAAAATGTGATAATTGTCTTTAAAAAATATATATTAAAATAGATAAAAAAATTGATATTTTAATTGTTATGGTAAACTTGAAACAAAATCCCCATTCTATATAAAAATATAATTCATCACAATATGTTGCAATTTTACACAGAAAACCTATTTAAGTCTAACATACACAGTAAATGCTTAGCCCAAGTTAGGAATCCCTTTCCAATATATTGTTTTGGCATGTTTAAATAGATATCCTTTTGGCAAGTATATATTATAGGAAATTAGGAATGATATATTGGGAAAAAATGGTTTTAGCCATTGTAAAAATTTTGAAAAATTCTGGTATATCTATTACCATAAAAACTGTTACAATAAATAAATTAATCATCTGAAGGGTCGGGACGGTGTAAAAATTAGGGGACAGACAAGGATGACTATCTAACAATTATTTTATTACGACCTTACACTTAAAAAAATACCATATATAACCATACAAGGATTTTAACCTCCTTCTGTTACTGTCTGCAATTTCATATATGAGAATATTTTTTACTTTGTCTATAATACCAGTGATTTCACACAAAACATTACAAAACAAGAGGACCTGAATCGTTCTAATAGAAACAAATCGAAAGACGAAATGATTTTTCTGTAAGTTCCCTTTAAATTATGTTTATAAGCCCCTAGCATTTGATGACCCCAAAATTAATCCCAGGGACCAAGCTTCCATTGCAATGGCACATAAAAAAAAGACATAAAAAAATATATAACTTTCAGAGAAAAAGATTTTTAAAATTTCACTTAAAATGTGCTTACAAGACCTGTGGCAGCGGGAGGGTAGTGGGAGTGGAAAGGTAGGGGGAGCAGGAGGGTAGGGGGAGTGGGAGGGTAGGGGGAGCGGGAGGGTATGGGGGAGAGGAAGGGTAGTGGGAGTGGAAAGGTAGGGGGAGCAGGAGGGTAGGGGGCATTTATTGTCAAATCTGGCCGATTCAAAAGAAAATTCCCAAATCTTGTAATTATATCTGCTGAGCATGTTCGGTTAAGATTCAATGAAAAAAATAGGGTACAAATAATTTAAAGTTTTCCCAATATAGCTCTATGTAAAAGAGGGATCCTTAAGGTGGCCCAAGTGTCACCCCAGGAACCTGACTTCAACATCCCCTTTAGGGAACCTACATGCTATCTCAGACAAGTTAAAAAAACTGACTAAATCAGATAATTAATGTCAGGGTTATGACCCCTGAAACATAAAAATCTGAATTTGTGTGAACTCTACTCCAGTAACTGTCTTTTTCATTTGATCCTCTCCAAACTTACTCAGTTGTTAAGTAACCATAATATCTTTGATACGTTTTTGGACTAATCAAACAGAATAATTTATGTCTGAGTTATGGCCCTTGAATCATCAAATATTGCACTTGAGCATCAGAATTTTTCATTTGATCTTCACCAAACTTACACATTAGTTATATAACTTAAACATCTCAGACAAGTTCTTGAACTGACCAAATCAAATAATTAATATCAGAATTATGACCCTTGAACTTTACACTTATGTAAATTTAGTGAAGATCCAATGAAAAATATGTGTGCTAGAGCATACATAACAAAAAGTTCACAGACAGACAGAGGTCAGACAACAGGTGATCAGAAAAGTTCAACTTGATTTTAAAAAAGCTGTCATTTTTGTGGCAGATATATTAAATATTATTCACAAAGGAAAATTCAAACTTTCAATGCATTGAGAAACTCAATTCAGAGCATGGCAGTAGTGTAGTGGATAGTGTTGACCAGTCACACACAAGGTTGCAGGTTCGATTCCCAGCTCGACCCAATGCCGTTAAAAAAATCTGCACTGAGTGCTGGTTCTGCCCAGGAAGAGTCTCGAGAATGGTGTATATATATATATATATATATATAAGCTTTGAGCTTTCTTTGCAATCAAACTAAAAAAAAATAATCTGAAGCTAAAAAATAGTCATCATATACTTACTGAGTGGCTCGCAGTAGGAGTTGTGTCTTAAGTAAAGATAACCTGCCATAGAAAAACTAAAAATGTTGACTATGGCAAAAATCTTCTTGTACTTCTGGGATATCAGATCCTATACACAACAAACAGAAAAGGAAAAAAGCAGGTAAGTACAGTGTACATGTATTCCGTAAACAACAAAAAGGTAGATAGAATATATGTGTTAGATTCCAAGATACAACAAATAGGGAACCAGTAAATGTGTAATGTGTCTCCAAAATAAAGCAGATTTGCCTTTAAAAGGGAATCTGCCATTTAGCTTAACGCCACATAACCAGCAACTGAAGCTGTGTTTTTATATATATAGAAATATTAGATATAAACAATTTGTTTATGAATGACAAACATTTCCACAAATTTTCATTGCCTTCAATGGATTTCTTACAGTTGATACCTCTGTTGATTATGTGAATAAATCATTTTTCAAATGTACATTTACTGGATACTAAGTCTTATATTCAAATTAGCTGATTGCTGAAGAAAATTAGCATAATATTTCTGATGTTAATCGTGGATGCGCCTGTTGTACAGTAAATTTGATTTATTAAACGATGATGCCTAGAAATTTCCGAACTTTTATCGCCTATACCATTGTGGTTATTCCACGGGCCTGGTCTAATTCAAATAATGGCAATAATAAAGAGATTAAATACATGTTTTTTACAATTGACAATGGTATTTTGCACCATATTATCCAGAGTCACAAATTTTGCTAAATACAGTCAAACCTGTATCAGTGGTCACCTCTATTAAGCAACCACTTGTCTTCAACAACCACATATTCAACTTACCTTTTTTACCATTTTAGTTTTAATCAACCTGTCTTATGCAATCATTTCTGCTCTATTCCCTTGAGTGGCTGCTTAAGACAGGTTTGACTGTATGACAATTATACCAGTTTCTTTATTACAATAAAACTATATAATTTACTGGTTATGCTTCTTTAAATTGCAAGTAACTGGCAAACTTTCTCACATAAAATTCAGGTCTGAGTTCAGTGCATGGTGAGATGTAAGTGATTATGAGAGGTGTCTTGAGATAGACCTCTCAGCCAAGGAGGACCCTAACATTTTAATTCAAATCCACCAAAATGTGACAAAATCAATATTTCAATTGGAGTAGTAAACTTGAAACAAAATCCCTATTCTAAAAATAGACATCACTTAAATACTGTTTGACGACCCTCATTGTCATTTCAACTCTTTCCAAGATGAAACCATTTTTACTATGTGTAAACATGTGTAACAGATCAAAATGGAATCAAAATGAAGTCATGTGACCCATCTGATACGTCACAGAATGTGTTGCAATTTTCAGCCGAAAATCTATTTTAGTCCAACCAGGGTCTGAGATTTCATGCTCAACTAAAAAATGACTCAGCTAATTATAACAAAATAAACGTAAATAATAAATATAATTTTCTACCTCAAATCTGCATTAATACTCTAAAATTCGAGACCAAGTCAAGTGTTTGCGCTTTAAATTGGGTTTGTATGTGACTCCTAGAAATTGTGTTTTGAGTACGAATTTGAGTTGAACATGAAAAATATTTTATAACCTCGGGGCCTAAGCATGCAGCCCAAGTTAGGAAATCCTTTTCCAATATTTTATTTTGGGTATGTTTAAATTGATATCCTTTTGAAAATAAGGGGTCAGTGAGTATATGAAACATTGATATATATAAGGGGGAAATGTTTATAGCCAATTTTAATAGTTTGAAAAATCCCGATATATTCCCTTTCAGGCTCGACCAAACGTCATATCATCCATTATCTCCATAACATTTATGCCTTGTGGCTCCCATACTGCCAGTAAATGACAAAATATCACAGTAAAAGGTTTTTGGACTAAGCTGATATTCGGGGTTATCTGTGGTTGAGTGGTCTAAAACTTTGATGTCTATGTCTAATGACTACTTTGCTCTAATCACTGAGGACTTGGGTTCGAGCCCAGCTTCGTTCAAAAGCTTTATTTGAGAAAGTTTACAAGTTACTTGCAGAAAGACGGCGGTTCTACTCAGATTCATTCAAAGGTCTTCCTACACCAACATAACTGAATATGCATACATATATACCGGTAACATGATTTGTCAAATGTTGAAAATGGCATTAAACCCAGTTCAGAAAGATAAGCTTATATTGAGATGATACCTTCAACCATTTTGCCTGATAGAGCCAAATTTATGTAAAATCAAAGGCAATATGGCAATTTTTTTTTTTAAAAATTTCTTCAATGTGGGTTTAACACTTTCAACACATTTCAGGTTATATATGGCATATCCAGTTTTACTGGTGTAGAACCACCATCCTTCCGCAAGTAACTGGCAAACTTTCTCACATAAAGTTTTTGGAGAGAGGTATTGTTAAACTTGCAATTCTTCTGAGGCAATTTAAATCAGTTGATCCAATGTACAGGGACAATCATATCCAGTGCACCCCAAATATCTAACTGAACTTCTCTGTTAATCAGTGATACAAATGGCCGTTAACCTCTCTCAGAAACAACGCTTCCTGTATGAATCAGTCCATTGATTGCTGGAAATAAAGGAAGAAAACACAAATACTGACCCGTTTTTCATTCCTCTGCTTTGTAGATTTATTTGCCCAACTCACAAGATAGATAGTAAGCAGCATGTACACCATTGACACTCCAACAAATACAATAAAACTTTTTTCATGGATTTCTGTAAAAAAAAAAAAAAGGAATTAATGAATGAATGAATGAATGGGGTTTTACGGCTTACCAACACATTGTAGGTTATTCGACGCCAGCAACAGGAAGGAAGATTCCAGCTTCACTCTACAAAAACAACAAATTAACAAACAGACTTAAAAAATCACACCAACAAATGAATATGCAAATAAACCTAGAATCTTGATACCTGCAGAACTGCAGAGTTTCCTGAAATTCTATCGTATTACTAATTGCCGCTTCTCATGACATGCATGAGCCACAGTGATCTTTTTCTTGCCATCACTCAAATGGCTCCCTGAAACACTTCCTGCACTGTTTTCCAATCTGTCAGTCAATATAAACATAATTCACCCAATAATTCAAAAGCCTTCTATATTAGAGGTGTTCAAAGGCGTTTATATTACAGGTGTCCAAAGGCATCTATATTAAAGGTGTCCAAAGGCCTCTATATTAGAGGTGTCCAAAGGCGTCTATATTACAGGTGTCCAAAGGTGTCTATATGAAGTAAAGGGTTAAAGCTTTTGCTAAGTTACGAGTCTTGTCGAATCAATTAAAAGTAGAGGCAGGCAATGTTCACCTGTATTGAGCAGCCACTTGACTTAAGCAGCCACATTTGCTATTTCCCATTTCTATGCTTTCAGAGCAAATGAGCTTGCATTAAGCAACCACCTGTCTTTTAAAAAGAGCACATTTGCTCGTTCCCTTGGCTGGCTGCTTAAGACAGGTTTGACTATATATAGAAACACATATATCTCTTCCATCTGTAAATTATATAAATGGAAACTTACGAAAATTTTCTGTTGAGGAGACACAGGTAAGAAGAACTAAACACATGTTCTCTATAAAATGCAAGCTAACAGCCAATTTGACCAGAAGCAGGTACCAATTATGATTTGATCCTGAAATTAAAACACAACAATTAGTTAATTCTATTAAAAAGAAATAGAAAAAGGTAAATGATTTAAATAACAGGATTAAAAGTGGCAATAAAAACAATATGAAAAGGCACCAACCATGATCTTTGAGATAAGGTTTTATTAAAGTTGTTTCAAGAGTTTTATCAGTGTGCAATGTAGATGACTGACATCAGAGGACTGAAGTTATTTGAGGGGTTTTAACCTAGCAAAAAAACATTATTTTAAAGTTAAACATGTCTACAAAGCACCTCATTATTGAGATATTTTATTATTATTATAATAAATCATATTATACTCTTACCAAGTGCTGATGTTCCGAGTATCGATTATAATTGATAACTGACCGGTTTATGCTTAAAATAGCAATCATCGATTGTGATTTCTGCAACCGATAGTTTAATATTAGATTTTTTGTCTTATAATTAGGGAGATATATTTTAATCTAAAATCTAACAATATCAAATTGATTATTTTATTGATAACCAGTTTGTTGAGTATGTCAGAGTTATATTATTATCGAAAGTAATTATATTTCCGAACACTACCACTCGGTTATAGTATACTGACACCAGGCTGAAAAGTCCTAGAACTGTCCCGTTAATGCTGACAGGACTCTTAATGAAAGCTTGGTCTGAACTTTAGGAACAAGTGGCTTCTCTCTCAGTAAAAAAAAGGAGAAGTAAAAGAAGAATAGGGAGAAGTTAACGTCTTACTACACAGTTGTGCCCTTTTTTCCCCCATGGTAACATGATTCTTACTCTTAAACAAAAAACCTATATAATTTGGTTTTAAATATTTAAAAATGGTTCATTTTGGTTGTGATTTCTTGCTGCCGATGAGTAGAGCAGAATGCTAGCATAGCATATACTGCAATAAGACATCACTGGTGCTAAAAAAGTAACTTTTATAGGATTTTAACAGATGCATGCATTTATGAGAATTTGAGGACTTTTTTAAAAAAAAAAATCTTAGGGTGCCACTGCATCCTCTTTAAAAATAAACAAGCTGGTCAACCTACCAGTTATTGTGCATTTGTATGTGGGTATACATTCCTGCTATGAAAAAAAAACCTTAATTCTACGTGGAATATTTTTTTACTGTGGAAATACTAGACCTTATTTTGTATAGAACAAAGAACAACATTCAACAGTGTAGTGAGACCTGAAGGAGAGTTTATGCACTAATAAATAACAGAAAAAGCTGTGTCAAATGAACTATTTTTTGGTGTTATATAAACATGTTTATATAATAATGTTTCCTATCCATTGATACAGCATGACAGAAGTTACTGACAAAGTGTAAACATATATGTCGAAAATTGTCAGGGAATTTTTGGAGCAAAGGTGGCTGATTATTGCAATAAGGCCATTATAAATTAATTGCTGGATTTTCATCCAATTTTTCTTTAAATGGGGAGGAGGGAAGAATTTTTTAAAAAAAATTTTTTTATTTATATCTAATTATTTATTTTTTATGAAAATTAAAAGGGTCGGGGCAGCATGAAAATTATATGGTGGGTACGGATGATAATCTAGCAAATAACTTATTATGGAGTTAGTGAGACAAAAACTCCTTACCCACATGAATTTGTGTGTGCCAACTGTAGTATGAATAAAGGTACATGAACCTGGGTGCAGAGTGAAGTGATATAAATATCCGCCAGATGTACTTCTGTGGTTCCCGACTTATTGCTGCACTTATAGTTGGTAGGTAGTTGTCAACCTGTAATTAACGTGACAATACGATACAGTATGCATGCTAAAAATGTAATCCACTCTGCAAATAAAATGAATGAATGGGGTTTTACTGCATACCAACACATAGGTTATTCAACGCTAACAGGTAGGAAGATTCCAGGTTCACTCTATATGTACAAAAAAAACAAATTAACATAGAGATTGAAAATAATCACATCAGCAAATGAATATGTAGAATGAACCTAGAACCTTGATATCTGCAGAACTGCAAAGTTTCAGCAAATTTTATCGTATTTTTCAATTTGTCGCTCCCAACTACATCAATTGGTTCTTACAAATTAGATAAATCACACTTGAAGCCATCTTGGGTAGAACCAGTACTAAACATTATTATATTTGGGTAAAGTGTTTTGCTCAAGGACTCTACAATAGCAGTGGATCTGTAGAGTAGAACTTCGTTGGCTCAAACACGGATGGCTGGAACACCACATATAGCTTGAACCATTTATCTAAATTATCTCATAAAACAATACTCAGTACTGGTTCTACCAAGGAAACGGACTCAAGAGGGTTTAATATAAGCTCTGAGCTTTCATCACAGTCAAGCTAATTTAATAAATTTGTATATAACCATCTGACGGTATATATATACCACACACAAGCCCGTTTCCTTGGTAACTAAGAACAGGTGTCATATATTATTTTGACCCCCCTGTAGAATGACCCGGGGGTCATTTTACTATATAGTAAAGTGACCCGGGGGTCATTTTACCGCTATAGTAAAATGACCCCCCCCATTGTAAAATGACCCCCCCTTAAAATTTTCATCGGAATCCTTTTTTATTGTTTTGTTTTCAATTATAACAGCATAACAGATGATATAAAAAAAAAAAATTAGTCTTACCAATGAATTATGATCAAATATAAAAAAGATGATTGAAGGTGTCAAGGCGGGTCACATTACCATGGGCATTGTAAAATGACTCCCCTATTTTTTTAATTTAATACCCTGTCATTGTACTATTCATAATGAAAGTCAATAATAAACTGTATTGATTTAAAATTGATTCTAATCATAAAAATATATTATACTAAAAAAAAGGAAGTGGGGGGAGTCACTTTACCGTTGCAATTACCATGGCCATAGTAAAATGATCCCAATACTTTTTTTCATCTTCTACAATTTCATTGTATTTTTTTATACATGTATTTACTAAGTATATAATAAACTGTATTGATTTAAAATTCAGTCTTGTAGGTGAATAATAATAATTACAAAAAAAAGAAAATTGGGATGGGGTGGGGGGTCACTTTACCATGGCCAAAGTAAAATGACCCCCCTATTTTTTTTATCTTATACAATTTCATTGTATTTTTTAAATTTACTAAGAAAAACAATAAACTGTATTAATTTAAAATTCAGTCTTATCTATGATTAATAATAATAATAAAAAAAGAAAATTTTGAAGGGGGGGGGGGGGGGGGGGGGGGGGGGGGGGTCACTTTACCATGGCCATAGTAACATGACCCCCCTATTTTTTTTTTCATCTTAAATAAGTTCATTATATTTTTTATATTAACTAAGTAAATAATAAGTTTTATTAATTTAAAATTCAGTCTTATCGGTGAATAATTATAATAAAAAAAAAGAAAATTGGGAGGGGGTAGGGGGTCACTTTACCATGGCCATAGTAACATGACCCCCCTATTTTTTTTCATCTTAAATAAGTTCATTATATTTTTTATATTAACTAAGTAAATAATAAGTTTTATTAATTTAAAATTCAGTCTTATCAGTGAATAATTATAATAAAAAAAAGAAAATTGGGAGGGGGTAGGGGGTCACTTTACCATGGCCATAGTAAATTCATTTAATACACGTTCATTATATTTTTTATATTTACTAAGTAAATAATAAACTGTATTGATTCAAAATGCATTCTTATCAGTGATTAATAATAATAATAATAATAATAAAGAAAATTGGGAGGGATGGGGGGTCATTTTACCATGGCCATTGTAAAATGACCCCCTCCCTATTGTTTTCATCTTATAAAATTTTAATGCATTTTTTATATTTATTAAGTAAATAATAAATTGGGAGGGGTGGGGGTCACTTTACCATGGCCATAGTAAAATGACCCCCTATTTTTTTCATTTTATACAAGTTCATTGTATTTTTTTATATTTACTAAGTACATAATAACCTGTATTGATTTAAACTTTAATCTTATCAATGATTATTAATAATAATAATAAAAAAAATTGGGAGGGGTGGGGGGTCATTTTACCATGGCCATAGTAAAATGACCCCCCTATTTTTTTTTCATCTGATACAATTTCATTGTATTTTTTATATTTACTAAGTAAATAATAGACTGTATTGATTTACAATTCAGTCCTTTACGTGAATAATAATAATGATAATGAAGAAAATTTTGAGAGAAGGGGGGGTCACTTTACCATGGCCATAGTAAAATGACCCCCCTTATTTTTTTCTTTTCATACATGTTCATTGTATTTTTTTTATATTACTAAGTCAATAATAAACTGTTTTGATTTAAAATTTAGTCTTTTCAGTGAATAATAATAAAAATAAGAAAGAAAATTGGGATGGGGTCACTTTACCATGGCCATAGTAAAATGACCCCCCTATTTTTTATCATCTTAAATAATTTCATTGTTTTTTTTTATATTTACGAAGTCAATAATAAACTTTGTTGAATTAATATTCAGTCTTATAGGTGAATGATAATAATAATACATGTACTAATAAAAAAAAATTTGAGGAGTGTGGGGGTCACTTTACCATGGCCATAGTAAAATGACCCCCTTATTTTTTTCATTTAATACAAGTTCATATTATTTTTTTATATTTACTAAGTAAATAATAAACTGTATTGATTCAAAATTCAATCTTATCAGTGATTAATAATAATAATAATGAAGAAAATTGGGAGGGGTGGGGGGTCATTTTACCATGGCCATAGTAAAATGACCCCCCTATTTTTTTTCATCTGATACAATTTCATTTTTTTTTATATTTACTAAGTAAATAATAAACTGTATTGATTTACAATTCAGTCCTTTTGCGTGAATAAAAATAATGATAATGAAGAAAATTGGGAGAAGAGGGGGTCACTTTACCATGGCCATAGTAAAATGACCCCCCTATTTTTTTCATTTAATACAAGTTCATATTATTTTTTTATATTTACTAAGTAAATAATAAACTGTATTGATTCAAAATTCAATCTTATCAGTGATTAATAATAATAATAATGAAGAAAATTGGGAGGGGTGGGGGGTCATTTTACCATGGCCATAGTAAAATGACTCCCCTATTTTTTTTCATCTGATACAATTTCATTGTATTTTTATATTTACTAAGTAAATAATAAACTGTATTGATTTACAATTCAGTCCTTTGCGTGAATAATAATAATGATAATGAAGAAAATTGGGAGAAGAGGGGGTCACTTTACCATGGCCATAGTAAAATGACCCCCCTATATTTTTCATTTAATACAAGTTCATATTATTTTTTTATATTTACTAAGTAAATAATAAACTGTATTGATTCAAAATTCAATCTTATCAGTGATTAATAATAATAATAATGAAGAAAATTGGGAGGCTGGGGGGTCATTTTACCATGGCCATAGTAAAATTACCCCCATCCCTATTGTTTTCATCTTATACAATTTTATTGTAGTTTTTATGTTTACTTAGTCAATAATAAACTGTATTGATTTAAAATTCAGTCTTATCAGTGTTAAATAATAAAAATAAAAAAGAAAATTGGGAGGGGTGGGGGTCATTTTACCATGGCCATAGTAAAATGACCCCCCTTATTTTTTTCATTTCATACAAGTTCATTGTATTTTTTTATATTACTAAGTCAATAATGAACTGTATTGATTTAAAATCCAGTCTTATCAGTGATTAATAATAAAAATAAGAAAGAAAATTGGGAGGGGTGGAGGGGGGTCACTTTACCATGGCCATAGTAAAATGACCCCCCTATTTTTTTTCATCTGATACAATTTCATTGTATTTTTTATATTTACCAAATAAATAATAAACTGTATTGATTTACAATTCAGTCCTATACGTGAATAATTAATAATGATAATGAAGAAAATTTTGAGAGAGGAGGGGGTCACTTTACCATGGCCATAGTAAAATGGCCCCCCTATTTATTTCATTTCATACATGTTCATGGATTTTTTTTTTATTTTCACTAAGTAAATAATAAACTGTACTGTTTTAAAATTTAGTCTTATCAGTGAATAATAATAAAAATAAGAAAGAAAATTGGGAGGGGGTAGGGGGTCACTTTACCATTGCCATAGTAAAATGACCCCCCTATTTTTTATCATCTTAAATAAGTCCATTCTTTTTTTTTATATATACGAAGTAAATAATAAACTTTGTTGAATTAATATTCAGTCTTATATGTGAATTATAATAATAATAATAATGAAGAAAATTTTGAGAGAGGAGGGGGTCACTTTAACATGGCCATAGTAAAATGACCCCCCTTATTTTTTTCATTTTATACAAGTTCATTGCATTTTTTTATATTCACTAAGTAAATAATAAACTGTATTGATTTAAAATTCAGTCTTATCGGTGATTAATAATAATAATAAGAAAGAAAATTGGGAGGTGTGGGGGTCACTTTACCATGGCCACAGTAAATTGACCCCCCTATTTTTTTCATCTTATACAATTTCATTGTATTTTTTATATTTACTAAGTAAATTTAATGCATGACCTTGATGTTGACATCAGTGTTTAACAAACAAATCTTGTTTAACCTTAATTTTTCCCAAATTGTTTTTCACCTATTTCATTTCCTATCTTTTCTCATCCTGGTATTTCTATGTTGCCTGCATCAGTTCAAATTTCCTTTTTTCCCCAACTCTATCAGGTCTGCCGATTTTCATGTAATGTTGTAGAAATTTTCCTTGGATGACCCTTTATCGGATTCCTTCAAGCCATGTTTTCAATTTGACCTTGATAAAACCAAAGGTCAAGGTCAAAGTTACCACAGACATCATTAGAAATTGTTACTTGTAACCTTTATGCAAAGTCTCAAGTTGTTACCCCTTTTGTTTGCTGAAATATTGTTGAAACTAGCCTAAATGTTGACAGATGGACAGACGGACAGACATCGCAAATCTACATATTTCTTAATAATTATTAAAACCACTGGCTAAACACATAACAAATCCATAACATAAAGGATATGAAAAATAGCCTTCCTGAAAGCTATGTCTATTTATCGTCTTTATAACTGATGCGCTCACTTTGACAAGCTCTTTTTTTATTTCAGTAAAATTTGATTTTAATAAAAAATAACTTCAAAAACATTGACTTAACGTCTATTTTATTTTGTAAAGGAATTGCTAAGATATGTACATATAATTACATATTAAATTACTACAGCAAGATAGCAATGAGGGCCTATGCTCTACTGGCATGAATCTGGCTTGTTTTCAAAAGGAACTTTTGTCATCAATATTTAACTACCATCTAAGTTTGGTGAAAATCATATGGGAAATGGAGGCTCTATTGTGTTCAAAATCTGTATTATACCAATAAGGACCATATGATACCCTCTTGCATGGGCGGATCTGGCTGGTTTATGAAAGGCACCAATCTCTCATGGATATCTAACTTAACTGTATAAGTATGATAGAGATACAATTTAAAACTGAAGACTGTATCGTCAGATCTGTGTATCTTGTTATCAATAAATTGTTTATGAAGGGACGGATATATGCACGCACACATGGTAGAGGGACAAATCATCATGGCATACAATGAAATCGACACATATTTGCCCAACTTTGTGACTTTTAAGTATAACTGAAATGTGTTTTTCAATTATCTGTAAAACTGGGATTCTAAAACAATAATGTTTCAACATTTATTCGTAAAAATCAATAGTTATGGATTTCAACTGCTTACATATTAAAACTCAGTAGATTGATTTTACTATTATTTTCTTGTGACAATACCCTGGACAAGTCTGTTACATTATAATAAAATAAGTAGAAATTTAGCTATCCATAAAGGCATTGCATAAAAAAGCAAAAACATTTAGATATTATGCAACAGTACATTTCTCGTAAACCATAACTATAATTATAGAGATACTAAAACATTGGCAGGGCAACTTTGATATATACATTATTTACATATATCGCAATATGTGAAGCATTATGGCGATTCATACAAATATGAATACTGTGTACCATTGACTTTTATTTTGAAATTTAAATGCAGTAAACTGGGACATAATGCTCGTATCTGTTGGAGATGAACATCGATGTTGTTGACTGAGAGAGTCCTGCTAACGGATCACATTTAATTGGTTTATACGTAAGCCACTTAAATATAGTGTTTCCTGCCTTGTCATTTCCACATGGAGAGTACACAACAATGTTTGTCGCTAACATGGTAATTCACCGATTAGACTAAATTTTAAATCAATACAGATTATTATTGACTTGATGATTATAAAAAGTACAATGAATGTGTATAAGATGAAATAAATAGGGGGGTCATTTTACTATAGCCATGGTAAAGTGACCCCCTCCCCCGCCCCAACACACACACATACTAAATTGTTGAAGTTCATCATAATTAACTGGTCACACTATATTCTGTTTCCAAACAGTTTATTGTGCACTGAATTATTGTATAAGATGAAAGAAATAGGGGGGGGTCATTTTACTATGGGGCGGGTCATTTTACAATAGCGGTAAAATGACCCGTGGGTCATTTTACCGCGGGGGTCATAATACTATACGACACCGGTACTCAGTGTTGTCTTTGAGAAGTCATTTGCTTGAGCCTGGTATAAAATTTGTGACTTGTGGCATGGGTTTGTTTGAATCTTTAGCGTCATTTTTATGCCATCAAGGGCTAACACTCGATCAACTGACCTCTCCACTCTTTCTTGGTATCCTGCAAGGTTAACCAGTACTCAAGCACACCCATCTCCACAAGTAATTGATAACTTTCCCACTTGAATCAACGGTGCAAAACAAATGACAATGAGACGCTATAAACCCACTTGAGTCCATTTTTCCAGTACTGAGTGCTGTTCAAGCTGGGGATCGAACCCGCAACCTCTGGTGTGAACGGCCAACATTAGACTATAGCCCCCGCTTTATGTAAACTTACTGAAATCCAATTGAAAATTATGCAGGTGTCAGACTTTGCACACAATAAAAATTTATAAATTGATAAAAGGTAGCCTGTCAAACAAACTTTAAACATTCGATTTAAAATCTTTATAATACAGAAAGATAAATTATAGCCAAAGTACATTTAATCTTGCAGGATTTGACGCTCTTTAAGAGATTTATAAACCTAAAGCTTGTAATCTAGAGTATGATATTTATTGATTCATTACCTGCTACAAATGTAGTTGTTGTGATTAAATTACTTTAACTATTCAGAAAATCACGTACAGTCGACAAAATTGTTCTTCCAATCAGTTTTTCCTCACATTTAAATACATTATGAAAAAAATTAAGGCCATAATAAATTTAAGATTATCATCCACACCAGTCTCCTAATTTTCATGCCACCCCAACCCTTTTCATTTTCATAATTTTATTTTTTTATATAAAAAAAATCAAAAATTTTAAAAATAAAAAAGTCAAAATAAAATCCTCCCGCCCTCCCCATTTCAAAAAAAAAAATTTTTTCTAGTTTCAGATGACTTTAATGTCTACATTCCAGTGAATATTATAGAATTTCTTTAATTAGATTATCTATAATGTCCTATTTTTTCTTAGAGATTATTTAAATAATAAAAGTATTTAACACATTACAGTTATATATGTGTCAAATACTTAAATGCAGTAATCTTATGTTTATTGCATTGCACTGGAAGCAAGTTTCTATCTCACCATCATTTTTCAAGGTTTATCTCCGATACTCATTATAACCTCTTAATCAAGTTTTGACTCATTACATGTCTATTCTGTAACTAATGTTAACAAAATGTAATGCATTTTTACTGAATCCAGTGTCAAGGTGACTAGGATTCCCTTTTTCTATATTTAAGTCTTTGGGTGCTTGAGTGCCATACCCAAGTGTGTTGGTGAAATGTAAGCCAGTAATATGCAATTTATATGTTTAAACTTATCTATTTTACTTTGATTGCGAAACAAGTTCTTACAACTTAAACAAATCATGCTCGAAGTCTTCCTGCACAGAACCAGTACTTTAGCATATGCAGAAATTGTGTCTTGAATTGTCAAAAATTAGCTCCATTTTCAACAAAATATATATTATGGCACTTCTAGTTTTATTGGTGGAGAGTCTTCAGAATGAATCTGCATAGAACCACTGTACTTCTTCAAGTAACTGGCAAACTCACATAAATTTTTTGGGACCAAGCATGACTCGAATTTACAACCTTAGTTGTGGGAAGCAAATGATCTTGAGACAGCACCTGGATTATATCAATCAACATTTGTAGTCGATACAGTTGTTGTTCATCTAGTTGAAGCTGATGTTCTATTGGGGACTAAGTTTCTCTTTGAATAACAGGCGAAACATTTACCCATATGTGGAGAAAACAGAGTGTCTGTAGACGGTCCTGTAAGCTCAGTTGGCTACATGTCTCATTATCAATCCAGTGGTAGTGAGTATGAATCCTCACCAGGTCAAAGCCTCCATGATGATTATTATACCACATTGCGCCTCATTATGATTCAAGAGGGAAAAATTATCAGTTATCAGTTACTTGCGGAGGTGGGTGTTCCCAAGTACTGGTTAACCTGTCAGGATCCCAGACAAGAGTGGTTAGGCAAACTGGTCATCTGTTAGCTTTCAATGGCATAAAAATGACACAAAAAATTCAAACAAACTTAGTTTTTTCAATCTCAGTCACATTGCAAATTACTTGGTTTATCAAGACAAATATATATAAAATTTATGACTTTGAACTCCCAATTACAATGATTGAAAACAGTTTCCATGTAGTAAGTTTTTATTGTCTTTCTTAACAACAACTGATAAATTATAATTTGGTAAATCCATCGTATAGTGCTTGCAATTCTTGCAAATGCCGCCAAATATTAGGTACGAATAAAAAGTATTGTTTGAATCTAAAATAAAAACATTTCATGAAATGTCGTTTAGACATAAACTGTCAGTTATTGCTCAAGATTATCAATCTAAAATCAACCTTAAGGTTTCAGTACAATTGTGTTATTTTCAAAATGTAATTGACCTATCACCATGGAAACAAGCTATCCGGCGATAATGATAATGGGAGTAATATACATTCTAAGTGTAAATTTGTAGTATCAGAAATAACACTAATCTGGTTTCAACACGGTTTCAACACATGTTTATGTAACTGCAGTATATAACAATACTAGTGAATATCAAATTTGATCGTCTCTAGTCTCACCCTTTATCACAGCGATTAAATGAGACTAATAACAGTACTTAAATGCTAGTACTTAAATATAGTCCATTGAATTCGGACTTTTATTGACATTAATATGTCATTCTTGAATAAACTAATGAAATAATGGAAAAGAATTCTTCACTTACACTATTACTTATACATGTAATCTTGTAAAGATTACAATTTTTCGTCTGGTATTGTTCTATTTATAGACCAACAATATACACTCTCACTTAAGAATAAGCCACAGTGTCAGAGTCCTTTATTTAATCAAATCCAAGGCCAATCATGAATACACACACTCACATGTTTTAACATGACATAGTAAAAACATGCTATTCACACATTTGAAGCATACAGATGACTAATATTTATTTCAGATACCTAAATAGGTTGTGTTTGTCCTTATATATTGAACATTTTGTACTTTTTGCCATGTTCTTTGAACTGTCCTTTAGTGTGTTGGTACACTGAGTTATGAGGCATTTACAATTTTACTGAGCTGTTAGCAAAAACTGTTAAGGAATTTGAATCCTTTCTTTTTAAATGTATATATGAAAACGATGGTTTAATAATAGAAGAATGACACTGTAATGGATGCAATGCTTAGATATGTTTGATTAAATTCTTCCTACAATATTTCCAGGATCAATGAACTGACTATTATCGGAGTCCAAGGGAGGTTTACAGGCATTTGAATCACTGATTTACATAGAAATTCAGTGAGATCTTTAACATACACTGGGAATGGATCTCCCAGTTCCGGGACCAACATCTTTAATTACCCTCCAAAGGCAGACACAGTATAATGCTTGAATATAGTACTATGGGAAATTAATTGTATGAAAAAAACAAACAAACCACACCCAGAATCGAACCTGGGGACCTGTGGGTCTTTGAGCAAGCATGCTTACCATTATATTCAGCGGCAGATCCAGGATGAATTGATGAATTGCATTGATGTACCTTTGTCACCAAATAAATTCAGTTTGTTTCACATTTTTCTTTTCTTTCTTAGTTTAAGGCAGCAGTGTCAATCACACTTGGTGCGGTTTGTTTTTTTCCCCCACTATCTCCGAGAGATTGTTACTGTGCCTTTTTCGAAAGTGAAAAAAATTGTGAAACAAATTGAATTTATTTGGTGACAAAGGTACATCAATGCATTGTATTGTTCATGTTTGGTAAATATAATGTATTTATGATCGATATATATTGAAAACTAGTGGAAAACAGTTGAATAGAGAAAAATATAGTTGTATGAAAAGTGTGGGTGGAAAATTTCAGATGTCACATGTGGAGATTCCTCCTTTGTGTTTTTTAATACATGAAGTAAAAAATAAATTTCAAAACAAGCCCCTGTGGTTTGAGAATGAATTTAAAAAAATATATTTATTTATCACCATTATTTTCTTGCAGTCAGTTAAATTGTTATTTAGCAGTGGTTTTGTGTTTCAAATTGTTTCTTTGTAATTAAAAAATTATAGTTTAAGCATTATATTTACATTACAATTATTTTATATTCTAAAACGAAAATATAAAATACATTGCAATTTGTAACATTTTGGACAAATATGGTACATTTTGGTTATTTCGCATGTAATTCAGAATGCATATTATCTCTTACCTTACAATGCGTCGCCGTTGAGCCTTTAAAATCAAATAAAAGCGACCATAAAACAGCAAATATTGTTGCAAGTGCCGGCAATGACATCGTTGCATATCCTAATCTTGATGCTGAAAAATGCAACAGCGTGTTTTTGTTGTTGCAGTCCATGATTTAAACCGGAAGTTGAGAAAATTGGTCTGACACCACTGTTGACGTCTTTATTTAATGTTGTATCACTTACAAAAAGGAATTATATACGTCTATACAAGTCCTTGCTAACAAGTATCTTAATCAGAAAACATCAGTTTATTTTTTTTCTACGTGTTTCTTTATTTTCTCGTAATGTGTACACTGAGCAATGCATACGTATTGAGATTAATGAAATCACTAGATCAATAGCCGGAATGTGAGCGGGTAAGCTGGAAATGGGCCGCATTTTAGTCAGTACCCATTGAGAGGTGTAAGCCCACCATTAATTTTCATTCTTATTTCATCGGTGAATAAACCATCTTAAAGGCTCGCTTCTCGTAGAAAGATCAAATAAGAATAATGAAGACTTTCATTTTATTTGTCATGGAAACTTACAGTGCTAAAATACCATGAGGAAAGTATAGGGATCATAATTCACCAAAGAGATTTTTGTCAAAGTGAAAGTACACTTTAGAAATAACGTAAATTCATTCCCCAATTTTCAAGCATCTATGTAATTCAAATCACTCAAAAAAGTTAAAATAGGAAAAATATTGTATGTTTTTTGTTGTTGTTATTTTTTTAAAAAAAAATAGAAGTAACAATGATTATATGCGATTACACCATATACGCATTTCAAATGGATGCGCTATGCTTACAGATATACATACAGTTATAACTCATGGACGAACATAAGCTTTTAATCGAATTCCATTCGTTTTTAAAACTTGACACCTCTTCCTGCCATTACCAATGACTCGACTAGAATAGCAGTGTCATTATTTACACAGCTGAGATGAGACCATATATATCTCTGAAAACTAGAAAAAAAATCATAGAAACAACCGTCCCTAAAAGTATATATAGAAAACACAATGGTAGAGTTTGGCCAATTCTGCCTGCAGTAGCCAGTAGCAACAACCGAAGATACAGATGCGGATTCAATATTTCAAATAAAAGGGCGGCGTAATCTAAATTAATAGGTTTTGTGTACATTTATTTGCTTATATAGTATTTCACTGTATGTGCCTGCAGGGAAGCATCTTTGAAGGGAAAAACTAAGTGATTGTGTGGGCAACTTTGGGCAATATGTTAGCATTTTGGCGTGGTAAACTTGAGTCATGACACCCTTATTCCATCTTCCTATCAAATTTCTTAGAGCACTTTTTCTTTTTTTTTAGTTATTTCATGTTTTTTATATGTTAATCCATTGTCTTTATACCTTGAAAATGAGCCCGGGGTAATCTTTCCTGTTAACCTTCATATGTTTGTACGTTGTAAAATCAATCTCTACTTAAATCTGCAATAAACGGGTTTTAAGTAGGTGCTTCGTATTTTGTACACTACATAAGTCGGTGTATTGTGTCGTTTAGTGGTATTAATAGCATGAAATAATACTACTATAATATCCAACTATTTCAGAGTGTTTACACTTCACAAATAAACTAAGTATTGTTTCCGTTTTAGAACAGTATCGTTCATCTCACTATTTTGTATGACATATCGTAGCTGATTCAGACGCGTAGACCATTACCTGTTCTTCATGTAATACATGTACAATATTTGCATTGTACTATTCATCTATTAGCCCTCGATGGCATAAATTGACACTAAATATTTAGGCCCTCCAAGGGGTTTTGGAGATCTGGAGAACATGACCATTTTTTTTCTCAGAGATCTGGGGAACATTGGGCATTATTTTCAGAGATCCAGGGATCAAAGGCACAATTTTAGAGATTTAGGGATATTGTCCTTAACGAAAAAAAGAAAAAAGTACTTAATTTTACCAATTTTATCAGAGACATATATACAAAGATAGGCAACTGGAGGCATTTGTCTAAATTTCAGGTGGCACATTTGGCGTTTTATAGTTTAATTTAAATTTATTTATTTTGCTTCGATTGTACAACAAGTTCTTACAACTTAGACAAATCATCACGCTCGAAGTTTTCCTGGGTATAACCAGTACTAAGTAAATGTGGGTAAAATGTCTTGCTCAAGGACACCACACATAGTCGTGGCGGAGGATCGAACCCACGACCCTCCGAGCATTGGTTTGGTGCTCTACCAGTAGGCTACGCGGCGTTTTCTAAATCATGTAAACACAACTGCTTCAGAATCAAACAACATATTTTTGTGATTATGGTTTCAAAGGAAAGGGGTTGATTGTAAAATTGGGAGATTATTTTTTCTTTTTTTAAATTTTAAGAAATGAAGAATTTTTTACGCTTACAGTAATGTTATTTTTTGTGATCATTTTCTCTTTTTAGCCAATTTTTAAAGTAAGAAATAATAAAAATGACTTTAAATATCGATATAAAACTTTCGCCAGCGATGGAAAACTTACTTCTTCATCTTTCTACATAATATTTCTCTTTTTATTTTGTGTTGTTTAAACGTATTTGTTAAATCAAGACTACTGTACCGTTTTTTATTAAAATAAAATTCGTGATAATTTCAACATATTTCGTTT
The DNA here is from genome assembly GCA_029582155.1 of Panopea generosa. NCBI lineage: Eukaryota > Metazoa > Mollusca > Bivalvia > Adapedonta > Hiatellidae > Panopea > Panopea generosa. The sequence goes on along the minus strand of CM055896.1, from coordinate 17,317,269 downwards.
TCAATCCGTAATAATTTAAATTCAGAAGAAAAATATTAAATAATTGATAATTGGATTTGGTAATCAATTTTAGCAGTTTTACTTTGGTAACAAAATTATTTAATTAAGACAAGATCGAAGAGTTATTAAAGAAACACTAAAAGTGCCGTGTACATTACATTGCTATTAGCCTGCCAGTCTCTGTAATAAAGTCGCTGATTTTATGTATAATTTGTATACTTGATCATAATTTACTTTTAAAATGAGATGTTGACTGCTTGAAACAGCTTTTGAGAGTTTTGGAGGTTTCTGGCCACGTGACTGGGACCCTGTCCAACTTCATTTCATAATTGTATGTACCCAAAATAAATTTTGGATGGTAATTTAGAACACAGATATATTACAGTTTTGATGCTTACAGGCAAACTAGTGCAGTGGTTATCATTGTCGATTTCAGACTGTAAGGACTGTTGTTCAATCCCACTTTGCGTCTAACTGTTTTTATTTATTAGATTTTATTTACACACTATAGTCAATTATTTATGTTTATGCATTGCCTTTTGTAAATTAACCGTTCAGCTGTTCAAACAAAGATTTTTGTCTCTTATGTCCTTTCCTCGATCTCTTCTTTTGGCTCTACTTGCCAAAGGCCAGCATGGCAAATGTCGTAGTAAGTTGTCCGTCGTCCGTCCGTTAGCCTTTTTCTTGAAGATGCGATAGCATCCCCTCTTTTTTCAACAAATCTTAACCAAACTTGCACAGCATCTATATAAGCACAAAATCTCAGACAAGTTCTTGGACCAGTCTGATTGAACCACAAATGTCCGATGGCACAGAGCTTACAAGCACATGTTTAAAGAAACTTAAAAACACAATTTCTCTGAAAATTCAAGCCATAAACCTTAGATATTTGACACGAAGCATTGTTACTATAGGGGTCTTTTGAAAAGGTTTTAGAAGTCTGGTTCCCGGTGAAAAATTTAATCTGAAGATATCCTATGTGTCCTCTCTAGTGAAGTCAAACACGACTTCATTGAACTTGGTGACGAGGATTACATACATATGCAAACAGCCATTGTCAAGACGCTTGGCATACAGAGACAAGAGATGTGGAGGGTGAGCCAGATCTGCCTGCAGAGAGGACAAGGGAAAGAAGCAGTGCAAGGATTTTGCTAATGATGATGTGTAAATAATACTAGAGAAGACTATATTAGATGTTTTACTTAAGGGAACACTATTTGGTACTTTCAGGGAACTATGTTTAAAACATTTGGAGATCTAGGGAACAGTGGAAATACTTTTAGAGATCTGGAAAACATGGACAAAATACTTTTGGGGAACTTTGGCAAATACTTTTGGAGATCTGGGGAACAATAGGCATTACTTTAAGAGATCCAGGGAACATGGACCGCCCAGGGAGGGCCTCAATATTCAAACAAAACATTGTTCTAATTATCTTTCTTTTAGCTGTTAAGAGTCGAAGATTATAATTACATATTAGCCACACTGAGGCAAACGTAGCACTTGCCTCCTATAGAATTTGTGGAGTTTCACACGTTTATTATTGTTTTTGTAAAAATAATAGTTATTCCAAAATATGAATTACTCTTGCAAAAATATGACGTATCATTCACATATAATATATGCAGTATGAATGTATCATAATACCCGGCAAATACCTGTCTTAAGTGCATTACTAAAAGATGATATGTACTGTTATGTCAAGTCTAAAAGGTAAAAGTTTAAAAAATAGGCAATTGTATAAATACAGTTTGTGTTATAGATTTGAACGGTTTTAAAAGGTCTGAAATATCGCAAAAATGCAGGAAATGCATGCCACGGGCTAAATATCTTTTCGTGGCAGTATGCCCCCGGACACCCCTAGCAAAGTTGTGATTGTGCTTCCTTTAAAATAAAACAAGAACATATAAAAGAATAACTACTTTAACATGCCCGATACCTCAGCATAATAATATATTTTTTCATAAAAACACAACATGTATACTTCTACATCACAGAATTGCGAGAGATTGTTATATTGTCGTTGCTTTAAGTTGACATATTTTTCAAGCGTGTAAGTTACATAATGGTAATAGTTTCAATAAAAACAGATAAAAAAGTATATATTATTATTTTTATATTTTCTTGGCATTTACCGCGGTTTGAACACACGGCGGTTTGAACACACGATATTCTGAATGACAGTCAAAGGCGTTAACCATTAGACCACTTTGGAGCCTAATAGTACTGTAATAGTTAACACCTTTTAAAGCTGTGAGGTATTGAAAGGGGCGTCATTCTAGTTGACCGGAACTAGAATTAATTCATACGTTTGATATACGTTTTATATTATGTAAATCGTTGTAACCGACTAAAAGATTTTGCTGGTGAATATAAAATACCTCGAAATATTTATGTTGTATCCATACGTTTCGGCGGTTTGCTAGTACGGCGAATAGCTTATTTTTAAAATCCTCATTGATTTGAGGTCAACCCATCCAGTGTGATGTGGTTGTCTTACAATTGCTACAATCACCGGTCGTGGAGGATTGAGCGCCTTTTACTACCTTCTCTCTATCCTTCTTATGTCTAATAACATAACTTTCTTTTCTTGTTTTTGAATAACCGGTTTCATTCCATATTTAATATGGATATCATATTTGATAACTGGTTTTTCAAACACTACTTGTACTCCGTTCTGCTTTCAGATTTCTCTACTAAAACTTTCATTCTTCATCCTAAAGCTTTTTATTCTGTATATTCAGAATATTTAGGTCTTTCATTCTGGAATGTGCTAGCTCATCTTCTATATACTTGCTACGGTACAAAAGCGTCCATTTTTCTCACCTTTCGCTCACTGTACTACATATGGCCAATAAAGTGAACCGTTTTATGCATATACTCTGTCTCTCCTCATGTTGCACCCCCCCCCCCCCCTACCACACTTCATTATTGAAACGCTGACTGCTAAAGGACTCACACAACTATTATCTTCCTTCAGTACCCCGGACATATAGAAGAAGGAGGTAGAAATTAAGATCTAATTATCTTTTTCTCATACAATACCATGTAATATTTGATAAACTGTAAGAATGATACACAGATAGAAAATTATTTCGATTGAAAGCATGCTTATGTCTTCATTTCTGATCCCAGTCTACCAGTTCCTGCAACCGTAGTGATAGTCTAGTGGTAAAGCGTCTGCATCGCATCGGAAGGTCGTGGGTTCTATCAAAGAAAGTAGGTTCCAACACAACAAAAATTATTTGTCCATATATGCATCAATTTATATTTTTGCACATATCTAGCAACAATTGTTTGTTATTATTAATATGTAAGCATAATTCAAGTACGAGATTACTTTAAAAATATTTATATATACAATGTATATACGTTCACGTTCACTATACAGTGTAATATATATGACATTGTATAATAAACGTCAAAATTGAGCTTTCTTTGGAATACATAATTTAACTCGGAGATTTAACCTTTTTAACTATACTAGTATGTCATCTTGGAGATCTAACTTTCTTTGAAACTGAAATATATAATTTAACTTGGATATTCAATTTTATATTTAAAATTTATATATACATCAGCTCGGTAATTATGGTTGAACTCCTTCATTGAAAAATATATATACACTTAGATCATCATAGAGATTAAATTTATTTAAAATACATAATTGAACTTCGAGATTGAAATATTTTTTTTCACAATATGTACACTAAATAAACGTGGGCATTAGACTTTATTTAAATATATAATTCAAATTGTTTGAAATTTATTTTTATTTTTATTTAAACATATGCACCCAGGTTATTTTGGAAACTGAACTTTTTTTATATGTAATTTATAATCAATTCAAATTGGAAATTGCACTTTCTTTACAATACATAACATAACTTTGGAAGATGTTTTTTTTTTGAAAAATACACTTGAACCTGAAGTTGTTATTTTTAAAACAATAAATGTAAACATGACTGTAAAGTTAGTAGGTAGTTCGAAGTTGGTAGTTGGGGATTCGAATAACCAACTACTGACCAGCTGCAAGTTGAATATTTGAATTCGTTATTATAATTACTATTTCATTTACATATTTTACTGTGTTAATATGTTTAAAAATATAATATGTTTAAAAATATAATCAATAATAAATGTATGTAAATTAATATAAGATCTGAATCCCCAATTGGCAGATGGTTGGTAGTTGGCGATTCGCGGCGAATCCCCAACTGGACATTTTGAATCGCAGTCTGATGAGTATACTCATTATATTGAAGAACCCACCCGCAAAAGTGTGTTATATATTATTATGAACTTATTTTTAATTGAATAATGAATCACATTAAAGAAATAAAACAACGATTTAAAAAAAATCAGAATCCCCAACTGGCAACTGGTTGGTAGTTGGCGATTCGCGGCGAATCCCCACTGGACATTTTGAATCGCCGTCTGGTGAGAATACTCGTATACTACAGAACCATCCCGGCAAAAGTGTGTCATTTATTATCATAAACTTATTTTTTATTGAATTGATTTGTTTAAAAAATAAAACAGCGATTTAAAAAAAATCCGAATCCCAAACTGGCAACTAGCTGCTATTTGGAGATTCGCCGCGAATCCCCAACTGGAAATTTTGAATCGCTTCCTGGTGAATATACTCATGGTATTGAAGGAACAGCGCGGGAACGGTGTTTATTTATTGTTATGAACTGTTTTTCTATACAATTGATTTGTTTTCGAAAACAAACATCGATTTGAAAAAAATAACGAATCCCAAATTTGCCATTTTGAATCATCTTCTTGTTTATATATTCGTTTTATTGAAAAACCAAACCACCATTGGTGTTATTATTATCCTAAACTTGTTTTTCTTTATTGAAATAATATGTTAAAATATAAAACAGCGATTTAAAAAAAAACCGAATCCCCAACTGGCAGCTCGTTGGTAGTTTTCGATTCGCGGCGAATCCCCGACTTGACATTTTGAATCACCGTCTGGTGAGAATACTCGTTATATTGAAGAACCAACCCTGAAAAGTGTGTTTTTTATTATTATAAACATATTTTTTATCGAAATGATTTGTTAAAAAAATACAACAACGATTTAAAAAAAAATCCGAATCCCCAACTGGCAGCTGATTGCTAGTTGACGGAAATTTTGAATCGCTCCTGATGAATATATTCATGGGATTGAACGAACAACGCGTGAATGGTCTTGTTTATTATTGAATTGATTGATTGAAATAATAAAACTTGTTAAAACTTGTTTTTCTTTATTGAATTAATATGTTAAAATATAAAACAGCGATTTAAAAAAAATCCAAATTCCCCAACTGGCAGTTAGTTGGTAGTTGGCAATTCGCTGCGATTCCCCAACTGGAAATTTTGAATCGCTTCCTGGTGAATATACTCATGGTATTGAAGGAAAAGCGCGGGAACGGTGTTTATTTATTGTTATGAACTGTTTTTTTATGGAATTGATTTGTTTTCGAAAACAAATATCGATTTGAAAATAAAACCGAATCCCAAATTTGCTAATTTGAATCACCGTCTGGTGAGTATATTCGTTTGATTGAAGAACCAAACCACCATTGGTGTTATTAGTATTCTTAACCTAACAATAAAACAGTGATTTTAAAAAAAATTCGAATCCCCAACTGGCAGCTTGTTGGTAGTTAGCGATCGCGGCGAATCGCAAACTGGACATTTTGAATCGCCGTCTGGTGAGTATATAGTCGTTATACTGAAGAACCAACCCGGCACAAGTGTGTTATTTATTATCATAAACTTATTTTTTATTGAATTGATTTGTTAAAAAATAAAACAGCAATTTAAAAAAAAAATCAGAATCCCCAACTGGAAATTTTGAATCGCCTACTCATAGTATTGAAGAAACAGCACGGGAACGTTGTTTATTTATTGTTATGAACTGTTTTTCTAGACAATTGATTTGTTTTCGAAAACAAATATCGATTTGAAAAAAAAAAACGAATCCCAAATTTGCCAATTTGAATCACCGTCTTGTGAGCATATTCGTTTTATTGAAGAACTAAACCACCATTGGTGTTATTATTATCCTAAACCTGTTTTCTTTATTGAATTGATATGTTAAACTAATAAAACAGCGATTTAAAAAAAAACTGAATCCCCAACTGGCAACTGGTTGGTAGTTGGCGATTCGCGGCGAATCCCCAACTTGACATTTTGAATCGCCGTCTGGTGAGTATAAGCGTAATACTGTAGAACCAACCCGGCAAAAGTGTGTTATTTATTATCATAAACTTATTTTTTATTGAATTGATTTGTTTAAAAAATAAAACAGCGATTTAAAAAAAATCAGAATCCCCAACTTGCAGTTGGTTGGTAGTTGGCGATTGGCCGCGAATCCCCAACTGGAAATTTTGAATCGCCGTCTGGTGAATATACTCGTGGTATAGAAGGAATAGCGCGGGAACGGTGTTTAATTATTGTTATGAACTGTTTTTCTATACAATTGATTTGTTTTATAAAACAAATATCGATTTGAAAAAAATATTCCGAATCCCCAACTGGCAGCTGGTTGCTAGTTGGCGAAAATTTTGAATCGCCTCCTGATGAATGTACTCATGGTATTGAACGAACAAGAATTTATATCATATTCTTATCACCTACCATGTAAAAATTATGGGAAACCGTAATAAAAGATATAAAAAAGTAAACTGATACTTGTTTATTGTGTGTTTTGTTATCTGATGACGTGTCTCCACAAAGTACTCGTAGAATTATACTTGTTTGCGGCTAATTATAGAATCATTGGTATCATATCATTGGTTGAATATACACACATTGGGCTAAACACATTTATGCACTCTACACAAAAATACAATCAATCTCATTCCGTTATTTGTTCTTTATGTGAATAATATTATAAATACATTTAGTAAGCTATGGTGATATTTTGCGGTAATCGTATCTTCTACGAAAAAAGCGGTCAATGAGTATAAAACGAATATGCATACAAGACGATGATTCAAAATGGCCAATTTGGGATTTTCAAATCGATATTTGTTTTCGAAAACAAATCGATTCTATAGAAAAATAAGTAATAAAAATAAATAAACACCGTTCCCGTGCTGTTCCTTCAATACCATAAGTATATTCACCAGGGGGCGATTCAAAATTTCCAGTTGAGGAATCGCAGCGAATCGCCAACTACAAACCAGTTGCCAGTTGGGGATTCGGATTTTTTAAAATCGTTGTTTCATTTTTTTAATAAATCAATTCAATTAAAAATAAGTTCATAATAATAAATAACACACTTTTGCCGGGTTGATTCTTCAATATAATGAGTAAACTCACCAGATGGCGATTCAAAATGTCCAGTTGGGGATTCGCCGCGATTCGCTAACTACCAACCAGCTGCCAGTTTGGGATTCAGATTTTTTTTTTAAAATCGCTGTTTTATTATTTCAACATATCAATTCAATAAAGAAAACAGGTTAAGGATAATAATAACACCAATGGTGGTTTGGTTATTTATTAAAACTAATACACTAACGAGACGGTGATTTAAAATGGCCAATTTCGGATTCGGATTTTTTTCAAATCGATATTTGTTTTCGAAAATAAATCGATTCTATAGAAAAACAGTTCATAACAATAAATAAACACCGTTCCCGCGCTGATCCTTTAATACCATGAGTATATTCACCAGGAGGCGAATCAAAATTTCCAGTTGGGGATTTGCGGCGAATCGTCAACTACCAACCAGCTGCCAGTTGGGGATTCGGATTTTTTTTAAAACGTTGTTTTATTTTTTTAACAAATCAATTCGATAAAAAATAAGTTTATAATAATAAAAAACACACTTTTGCAGGGTTGGTTCTCCAATATAACGAGTATACTCACCAGACGGCGATTCAAAATTTCCAGTTTGGGATTCGCCGCGAATCGCCAACTACCAACCAGCTGCCAGTTTGGGATTCGGATTTTTTTTAAATCGTTGTTTTATTTTTTTAACAAATCAATTCGATAAAAAATAAGTTTATAATAATAAAAAACACACTTTTGCCGGGTTGGTTCTCCAATATAACGAGTATACTCACCAGACGGCGATTCAAAATTTCCAGTTGGGGGTTCGCCGCGAATCGCCAACTACCAACCAGCTGCCAGTTTGGGATTCGGATTTTTTTTAAATCATTGTTTTATTTTTTTACAAATTAATTCAATAAAAAATAAGTTGACAATAATAAATAATACACTTTTGCCGGGTTGGTGTTTCAATATAACGAGGTTATTCACCAGATGGCGATTCAAAATGTCCAGTTCGGGATTCGCCGCGAATCGCCAACTACCAACCAGCTGCCAGTTGGGGATTCGGATTTTTTTTTTAATTGCTGTTTTATTATTTTAACATATCAATTCAATAAAGAAAACAGGTTAAAAAAAATAATAACACCAATGGTGGTTTGGTTCTTCAATAAAACGAATATATAAACAAGAAGGTGATTCAAAATGGCCCATTTGGGATTCGGATGTTTTCAAATCGATATTTGTTTTCGAAAACAAATCGATTCTATAGAAAAACAGTTCATAACAATAAATAAACACCGTTCCTGCGCTGTTCTTTCAATACCATGAGTATATTCCCGAGGAGGCGATTCAAAATGTCCAGTTGGGGATTCGCCGCGAATCGCCAACTACCAACCAGCCGCCAGTTGGGGATTCGAATTTTTTTTTTTTTAATTGCTGTTTTATTATTTTAACATATCAATTCAATAAAGAAACCAGGTTTAAGATAATAATAACAGCAATGGTGGTTTGGTTCTTCAATAAAACGAATATACAAACGAGACGATGATTCAAAATGGCATGTTTGGGATTCGGATTGTTTTCAAATCGATATTTGTTTTCGAAAACAAATCGATTCTATAGAAAAACAGTTCATAACAATAAATAAACACCGTTCCCGCGCTGTTCCTTCAATACAATGAGTATATTCACCAGGAGGCGATTCAAAATTTCCAGTTGGGGATTCGCGGTGAATTGCCAACTACCAACCAACTGCAAGTTGGGGATTCGGATTTTTTTTAAATCGTTGTTTTATTTTTTTTTAAAAATCAATTCGATAAAAAATAAGTTTATGATAATAAAAAACACACTTTTGCAGGGTTTGTTCTTCAATATATCGAGTATACTCACCAGACGGTGATTCAAAATGTCGAGTTGGGGAATCGCCGCGAATCGCCAACTACCAACCAGCTGCCCGTTAGGGATTCGGATTTTTTTTTTTAAATCGCTGTTTTATTATTTTTACATATCAATTCAATAAAGGAAACAGGTTTAGGATAATAATAACACCAATGGTGGTTTGGTTCTTCAATAAAACGAATAAACTCACAAGACGGTGATTCAAAATGGCAAATTTTGGATTCGTTTTTTTTTTTCAAATCGTTATTTGTTTTCGAAAACAAATCAATTCCATAAAAAAACAGTTCATAACAATAAATAAACACCGTTCCCACGCTGTTCCTTCAATACCATGACTATATCAACCAGAAGGCGATTGAAAATTTCCAATTAAGGTTTCGCGGCGAATCGCCAACTACCAACCAGTTGCCAGTTGGGGATTCTGATTTTTTTTAAATATTTTTTTTATTTTTTTAATGAATCAATTCAATTAAAAATAAGTTCATAATATTATATAACACACTTTTGCGGGTTGGTTCTTCAATATAATGAGTATACTCACCAAACGGCGATTCAAAATGTCCAGTTGGGGATTCGCCGCGAATCGCCAACTACCAACCATCTGCCATTTGGGGATTCAGATTTTATATTAATTTACATTTATTATTGATTATATTTTTAAACATATTAACACAAGTAAAATATGTAAATGAAATAGTAATTATAGTAACGAATCCGAATCTGCAACTGGCAGCTGATCGGTAGTTGGTTATTCGAATCCCCAGCTACAAACTGCGAACTACCTACTAACTTTACAGTCATAATATAAACATGTTACTCAGTTTATATACTGAATTATTTCTTTTTTAATATACATGTACGTAATAAGATAATCTTGGAGATATATTTTAGAAATACAGGTTAATGTAGACTTGGGGATTGATTTTTTATGTATACCTAATGTAGATCATCTTAGAGATTGAACTGTCTTTGAAATATAACACTTAACATGGAGATTGAACAATTATAGCTTATTCTTCACTTATAGAACCGCAGCGGTGGTCTAGTGGTATAAGGTTTGCCGCGCATGCCGAATGTCATGGGTTCGATCCCCGTTCTTTTCATATCATAGACTTACAGACCCTAAACCACTCAAGTACCCCATAATTGCACTCCGTTTGCGCTCAGTTTGCACTCCGTTCGCGCTCCGTTCTCGCTTAGTTCGCGCTCCGTTCGCGCTCCGTTTGCGTGCACTCGATTAAACGCGGTTAATTTTATTCACTCACAAACGCAAGTATTCGCTCACGAGCGTTGTATAGCTGAGTGCTCTATTTAATACTCCTCTTAGCGTTCGCTTCGTTCAGCGTTCACTCAACGTTCAGTTCGCTCAGCTCGGTTTCCGGCCCATAACCAATTGCAACATCTCAACTCTTTAAAATGATTCTATATTGACTTTTTAATTTAATCTGTTCCAATGGAGCAATAAAATGTATCCATGGGATTTAGTCAAGGTAAATTAATTCATAATCCGATTGTTTGTCTACATATTATGTCACCCGCTGTGCGAAAGGTTGAACTAGTATCGATAGTAGGCATGTTTAACGGAAGTGTCTATGTTTTGATATGTGATCAGTGGTCTGGGTGATCAAAGAATATCGCACGTTATACCGGCTTCTGTTATCCAGACCGACATGTGTTTGCGTCAGTATCTTCTTTGATATACCGTTAGCCGTTTGTTACAGGAAATCAATTAAGTTTGTCCACAAAATTTACATAAACATCATCAACATAAACTAAATATATTGTTATTAATAATTAAATTTAATTAATAATACCATACTGTTGATACCTCGTTGGCCTTATAAAAATCCATAAATCTGCTCAGTGTAAGCAGTGACTTAACAACATGTGGATATATCACTGGTTTTGTTAATGTTCAAACTAAAATAAGCTTTATAATCAATAATATGCACTGCATGGGTGATAGAAAATTTATTATAATCCGTGCGATGCAATTTGACATTATAATAAATGATTTTTGAAAAATAATAATCTTGAAGTGTTTTTCTCGATTTGGGTCCAAATGTAGCTTCACTAAACTTAGAAAAGATATTCTGATATTTTAAGTTTTATAATTATTTTCGTTATCATTATGTATATAAATATACTTGCAATGAACTTTTTTTCAGTGGGTTTCTCAAATTATCCTTTTACTGATAGTATGCTTTATGTTAATACATTATTTAAAATGACAAACTATAATTAACTTGTTTGAAACTAAATCCACTGTGCTATACCGCTAATTATATGACACGCAGCAACACACCCGTGGTGTTAATTACGTTATGTCACATGCCAGTGAGAGCCGTGTCAATTAAGTTATATGCTAAAGCGGTGACTTATCGGTCTATTGACCACGGAAGATATGTATGATTTCATTTTGATTGTAATTCGTGCCAGATGGATGAATCTTAATTGAGCCAACATTATGTGATTGAAAAGAAACGATAAAAAAGAAAAACTGCTAGCCAATTAACAACAAATAAAAAAATCATTTAAGATATTGGTTATTCGAAGTTTCAGAACGCTTAAGTATGTAAATATCATGATGTTAATATCATTAAATTAACGAACCGAAAACCCCACGCCAGTTCTGAATGACTGGTAGAAAGTGTGACATACACGTATTAAGGGATGTATATTCAGGGCTGTCATTTTACCACAGCTGCCATAGCGATTTCTTATAAAAAACAGATCAGAATTGTTAATTTACAAAATAAAACAATCCTACAATTTTAAAACTAATAAAAATTAAAGACATGTCTCTAAATAATTCCTTGTAAAAATGTAATATTTTATTTGTATTATTTTTTACTTTCATTATTTGTTTTATTTTTTTAAATATTATTATCATTGGAGCTATTATCATAATATACATATTGACTTATTGATTTGTCACAGCTTTTATATTGGATACGTGCGTACGTGCATCTGGTCAGTCGTTCACAATTAATAAAACAATTTAATTACTTTTATGAAGGCAGAGTTGCATTGCAATCATCAAAACAGATACCCATGGTGAGAACCACATGTGTGTCAATAAATAGTTAATTGGTGATATATCGGTCCATTGATCACGAAGAACCCTGCCGGTGTGTAATTTTCATTTTGATTATAATTTGTGCCCGATGAATAAATCTTTATTTAACCCGCGGCATGTGATTGGATAAGAAATATATAGTCACAATCAATACTTAAATATGCAGATTTTTTATAATATTATTATTATCCTCATTATTATTAATAACTATTATATATTTTATTATTATTGATAACTATTATTATTAATATTATTGTTATAATTGCTATATTACTTTATTATTATATTATTATATTATTATATTATTATTATCTGAGTATTTTTTCTTCTTTATTATTATTGTTGTCATTTCTTACTTGTTGCGCCTTTCACAGCTTTTATGATGGCTTAATTGTTACGTGCTTACGTGCACGTGATCAGGCGTATCGATTTTGAAGGAAAGCGGGAAAATAATATATTTACTATTTTATAGGCAGTGAATACATGTTCTTTTTTGTTTATTTAAACCTTCCTCATGATCAAAAGCTGTTCTTTAGTCAATATAAAATCACAACCTCAAAAAGGTCACCTAGAAATTTACGTTTACTAGTTTTTATTTCTTGTGTCTAATGTGTTATTTCGGTCTGTCGTGTTAATTTGGCATACAAACATTTATTTTACATTAATTTAATTTAGCTTGATTGTGAAGTAAGCTCGGAGCTTATGCATTCTCCAGTGCATTCCCTTATTAGGTCTGGTACTGAATTGTGTTTCGAGAGGTCGAGTAGAGCCTGGGTCAAACTCGCGACCTCTGCCGTCTGAAGCCAGCACCCTATCCGCTATACTACTGACCCACTTTATATTTTAGAGTACAATTAATTTATTACTATTATTTTAATGAGATGTACACGAGTAAAATAATTCCACTTTAATTGCAATATAACAGTTTTACGTAGATTTGTTCACAACTAAGCACAAACTCAGTGTAACTATGTTTGGGGAAAATATAAAACTAAAGTTCAAATTAAATTGAAAATTGGTAATTTTTATTTTGCCGAAATACCTAAACAAACAGAATCATAATCATATAATTTTCCGCATATCTATTTTTGTTTGATCAGCTAAATATTGATATTTATGTTATAATTGATAAAGTGTTGACCAAAATAAGTTTTATCATGCGTTTTACAATAAAACATTTATATAAACTACATGGTTTATATTTATGTAAAAAAAAATGTCTTTGTTATCTCGATTTTAAGTATCGACTTCACAATCAAATAATAAAAAAGAGTGTATCCGAATGAACGAGTGCTCTCAGTAGCCCACGAATAGTTCTGTTATCAGTTATCTTACAGTGTCTAGCGTATACTGCATATACTGCGCATCTGAGTGCACTCAGCGTATCTGAGTGCATTCAGCGTGTCTGAGTGCACTCGATCTATTTCATGCGTTCAGGAGTGCGTTTATTATTCAAAATCCAGCGTTTGCTTACGGTCCAGGTCCGCTCCGTCAGCGCTCAATCTGCGCTCCGTTCGCGCTCCGTCTGCGCTACGCTCGCGCTCCGCTTACGCTCTGAGTGCACTCCGTTTGCGTGCAATTGGGGTACTTGAGCGGTTTAGGGTCTGTAATAAAAACGGTACTAGAATTTCCTCGCTAAGCGCTCAGCATTTAAAAGATAGTACTAGGGTGTTCGGCCCGTTGTCAGTATAATTTGACTGTGTGGAGTATCATACCATATGTCTGCAGCATTATGCTCGAGTGTGGCAGCACTTAGAATACTATCTCAAATCGAAACAGCAACAGCAACAACAACAACAACAACAACAACAACAACAACAACAACAATATACGCATTTCAAATGGGTGTGCTATGCTTTAATTATGAAGTTACATATATACATATACATGTAGTTATAATTCATGGACGAACATAAGCTTTTAATCGAGTTCCATTCGTTTTTAAAACTTGACCCTCTTTTTGCCATTACCAATGACTCGACTAAAATAGCAGTGTCATTATTTACACAGCTGAGATGAGACCATATATATCTCTCTCTGAAAACTAGAAAAAAAAAATCATAGAAACAACCGTACCTAAAAATATATATAGAAAACATAATAGTAGTGTCTGGCCATTTCTGCCTGCAGTAGCCAGTAGCAACAACCGAAGATACAGATGCGGATTCAAGATTTCAAATAAGAATGAGGCGTAATCTAAATTAATAGGTTTTGTGTACAGTTATTTGCTAATATAGTATTTCACTGTATGTGCCTGCAGGAAAGCATCTTTGAAAGGAAAAACTAAGTGATTGTGTGGGCAACTTTGGGCAATATGTTAGCATTTTGGCGTGGTAAACTTGAGTCATGACACCCTTATTCCATCTTCTTATCATATTTCTTCGAGGATTTTCTCTTTATTTATTTGATGTTTTTTATATGTTAATCCATTGTCTTTATACCTTGAAAATGAGCCCGGGGTAATATTTCCTGTTAACGTTTGTAATGTTTGTACGTTAATGTTTGTACGTTGTAAAATCAATCTCTTCTAAAATCTGCAATAAACCGAGTTTTAAGTAGGTGCCTCGTATTTTGTACACTACATAAGTCGGTGTATTGTGCTATTTAGCGGTTTTAGTAGCATGGAGTAATACTACTATAATATCCAACTATTTCAGTGTGTTTACACTTCACAAATAAACTAAGTATTGTTTCCGTTTTAGAACAGTATCGTCCATCTCACTATTTTGTATGACATATCGCAGCTGTTTCAGACGCGTAGACCATTACCTGTTCTTCATGTAATACATGTACAATATTTGCATTGTACTATTCATCTATTAGCCCTCGATGGCATAAACTGACGCTAAATATTTAGGCCCTCCAAGGGGTTTTGGAGATCTGGAGAACATGACCATTTATTTTCAGAGATCTGGGGAGCATTGGGCATTATTTTCAGAGATCCAGGGATTAAAGGCACAATTTTAGAGATCTAGGGATTTTGCAATTAACGAAAAAAAAAGGAAAAAAGTACTTAATTTTACCAATTTTATCAGAGACAAATAAAAAGAGATAGGCAACTGGAGGCATTTGTCTAAATTTCAGGTGCCACATTTGGCGTTTTCAAGTTTAGTTTAAATTTATTTATTTTGCTTCGTTTGTGAAACAAGTTCTTACAACTTAGACAAATCATCACGCTCTAAGTTTTCCTGGGTAAAACCAGTACTAAGTAAATGTGGAAAAAATGTCTTGCTCAAGGACACCACACATAGTCGTGGCGGAGGATCGAAACCACGACCCTCCGAGCATGGGTTTGGTGCTCTACCGGTAGGCCACGCGGCGTTTTCTAAATCATGTAAACTCAACCCCTTCAGAATCAAACAACATATTTTTGTGATTACGGTATCAAATGATAGGGGTTGATTGTAAACTTGGGAGATTAATGTTTCTTTTTTTTAAATTTAAAGAAATGAAGAATTTTTTACGCTTACAGTAATGTTATTTTTTGTGATCATTTTCTCTTTTAATCCCATTTTTAAAGTAAGAAATAAGAAAAATTTCTTTAAATATCGATATAAAACTTTAGCCAGCGTTGGAAAACTTACTTCTTCATCTTTCAACATAACATTTTATTTTTATTTTGTGTTGTTTAACCGTATTTGTTAAATCAAGACTACTGTACAGTTTTTTAATTAAAAAAAAATCTTAATAGTTTCAACATATTTTGTTTTCAATCCGTAATAATTTAAATTCAGAATAAAAATATTAAATAATTGATAATTGGAATTGGTAATCAATCTTAGCAGTTTTACTTTGTTAACAAAAGTATTTAATTCAGACAACATCGAAGAGTTATTAAAGAAATACTAAAAGTGCCGTGTACATTATATTGCTATTAGCCTGCCAGTCTGTTTAATTAAGTCGCTGATTTTATGTATAATTTGTTAACCCCACCCCCCCCTACCACACACACACACACACACACACACACACACACACACAAGTCGTAATTAGAAAAACAAGCCAGCTCTGAGATCATAGATCGACATTTACATCTAATTAACATTAAAATGTTAATGTAGCAGTTCGACATTTGATATTGTTTACATAGTTCTACAATAGTACATCAGCATTCACAGTAATTGTTAGAAGTTCGATTTGAATACAATTCCATGTCTGCGATTTGTAAAAACGTCATTTATATACTCAGAACGGAGAACAAATTTTAAAATGTCATAGTCGGAATTGAATTTTCAACGATCGCTTTGAATATTGACGTTATTATATAGAAATTTCGATCGGAGATCCATATTTAAAAACTTTTTTAGATCGAATAATAGCATCAAAAAATAAGTTCAAATCTGACATCAACGTTGCAAAACGTTCAGGTCGATATGAAACAATTGGAGATCAACATTCGAGAAAAATCTCAGATTTGAGATTATCGTTTGAAGATTTTGGAATTACAACTATAACAGAAAACAGTTTATTTTCGTGTTTCTTTTTTTTGCTACCTTACTCCTCCCCTAAGAACTTTAAATTGATGATTTAAAGATTATACTTGTATAACATGAACAAAATACCAATAGAAGAACGTTGTTTAACGTTATAAAAATGAAAACCGCGTAATAATAGAATAAAGTAAAATGGCAGACTCGAGTTAGTTAAGATATTCTTCTTTCGGTAACTGGGCATAAACCTAATCTTGATTACCCTCAATGTTGAAGAGTGATTTTACTTGAATACCGGGAGACAGAACGCGAGTAACAAACTGCTCAAATAGAAATAAGTGGTAGATTTCAATCATATAGAAAAATCTCTACATAACTATAAGACTGTTAATGCACGTTCAGTAGTCATTCTAAGAATGTTTCATTGTTACATAAGATATAAGACCTGTACAAGCATGACATACATATTTTTAAGGAACGTTAGTTGAAATCATTGAAAGGAAATCATTTCTGCTCATTTTTCAAAGCTAGTAAAATCCGATAAATATCTTTTAATCACGGTGAATAGCCGGTAAATAATTTCTCTATTTTTTCAGAACATTTGACGCCAAAACAACTCATGCCCGGACACATTCATTTACACTCAATAGCCGTTGTGATCTCTCTGTCAACTACACCGTACATAATAAAAGTGACATTTTTGCTAACAAATTTTAAATTATATTATTATAGTTCTCTTTTAACGATAGTACTGTTATGGCAACCCACAAGTATTAAGATATTACGAAAGTATATCAGTATTTAAAGTTGAATAAAGTTAAAAAAGGAAGTTATAACCTCAAAGACAATAATCAAATACATTTTTTTAATAAGAAAAAATTAGCCCGTAGACTGTGATCGTGTGCCAATGTAATAATCATTTGTTGAATAACTTGAATAATATAAATCCACTTAGTGATTATGTTTGCATTATAATATCCAAATTGTGATCATTAAAAAATTGACATAGACAAATCTTACGCTTAAACATTTCATGACCAAAATAACTAGTGCATGCTTGTTTGATCAACCAAACATAACTCATTAATAACCAATGGGATCAATCAATTTCTTTTGACACTTTAAACACTACTTTATAGAGTATGTATCATAAAATAAAACAAGGGCATCTTGTTATTGTTGCAAGTAAAATAACATATTAATGTGTTTATAAATTTGGGAGAATCTATGTTTATCTAACATTTACAAAATTTAAAATAGATGTAACCATTTTTAAAATAATGGTAAATAAAAAAAGATAATAACGAGTTATTTGTTTCATAAACTGTGACTATAACGATATCGAAGTCATGATTATGCTAGAGATGTATCGTCATGTATTTACAAATATCATATACACACATTCTGTTCAGGAATAGCAATAAGACTAAATATATGTAAAGCAAAACAAGAGACCCTAAAGGGTCTTATTCGCTCACTTGATTTGACATGGCAAAATGTTTCTATTGGAGAAAGCCTCTGAAAAGCTTTACTATGATAAGAATGGGATGCATCTGTTTCCTCATAACATTCTAGTGTCAAAATCAAAGACAACTCAATGGGCTCTTATTAACCCCATCTTCTTCGTTTGAAATCCGTTCTAAATAGAGACTATTTATAACAAATATTTATACAAAAATATACCAAAAATGGCTTGTTTTACTTAGTTCTACAGAAAAGAGTGTTTTTTTGGGTTTTTTTAAATCCCAATTTTATTCATTTTGGACCACTGCTGGCTCGTTATCGATTTTAAATTCGCTTTATAAGGTTATAGTCCCACCGTCTCCGATCAAACAATTCTCCAGATATAAAGATGATAAAAACAATTCCTAAAATAATTATAGAAATTAAAATTAACTGGTTTCTCATATTATTTCTATGTCTCCCTAATAGGTCCCCATATATCCTGTAAATTAACATAAGATAATTATGCATTAGTTACTATGATAAAATAAACACGTGTATTGGATTCTCTTCATAGAATACATACATTTCAATATCCTAATTACAGCAAATTGTTGTTCTTATGAATAACGTTAATTTTTCATTTAACAACGGAGTCACGTTTATAACCAATAACACAGCTTGTTAACAACCCTGTTACAAATATCGGCAATTTTTTCAATAAGATTCAGCGAATTGCATCTTCCTGGGTCTGCATTCAAATTCCGACTTTTATTTTGAATGTTGATCTACGATCTCAGACCTGTGTCTGCATTCATGTTAAGTCCGTCTTTAACTTTTAATTTGAAAGTCGATCTACGATTGCAGACCTGCGTCTGTATTCAAATTCCGACTTTCATTTTGAATGTTGATCTACGATCTAAGACCAGGATCTGCATTCAAGTTTTATCCTTTTTTTTCACTTTATTTTTGAATGTTGATATACGATCTCAGCCCTGGATCTGTAATCAAGTTCAGTCCGTCTTTTAACTTTTATTTTGAATGTTGATCAACGATCTCAGACCTGGGTCTATACTCAAATTAAGTCTTTTATTTTGAATGTTTATCTATGTTCTCAGACCTTGGTCTTCATTCAAGTTTTATCCTTTTTTTTTCACTTTATTTTTGAATGTTGATCTACGATCTCAGACCTGGGTTTGCATTCAAGTTTTATCTATCTTTTCACTTTTATTTTTAATATTGATCTACGATCTCAGACCTGGGTCTGTATTCTAGTTCAGTCGGTCTCTTAACTTTCATTTTGAATGTTGATCTACGGTCTCAGACCTGGGTCTGCATTTAAGATTTGTCCGTATTTTAATTTTTATTTTGAATGCTGATCTACGATCTCTGACCTGGGTCTGAATTCAAGTTTTGTATGTCTTTTCACTTTTATTTTGAATGTTAATCTACGATCTCAGACATCGGTCAGCATTCAAGTTCTATCCGTGTTTTCACTATTATTTTGAATGTTGATCTACGATCTCAGACCTGGGTCTGCATTCATGTTAAGTCCTTCTTTAACTTTTATTTTGAATGTCGATCTATAATTGCAGACCTGGGTCGTTATTCAAATTCCGACTTTTATTTTAAATGATGATCTACGATCTCAAACCTGGGTCTGTATTCAAGTTCTGTCAATCTTTTAACTTTTATTTTGAATGTCGATCTACGATTGCAGACCTTGGTCTGTATTCAAATTCCGACTTTTATTTTGAATGTTGATCTACGATCTCAGACATGGGTCTGCATTCAAGTTTTATCTTTTTTTTCACTATATTTTTGAAAGTTGATCAACGATCTCAGACCAGGGTCTGCATTCAAGTTTTGTCCATCTTTTCACTTTTATTTTAAATGTTGATCTACAATCTCAGACCTGGGTCTGTAATCAATTTCAGTCCGTATTTTAACTTTTATTTTGAATGTTGATTAACGATCTCAGACCTGGGTCTGTATTCAAATTCCGACTTTTATATTAAATGTTGATCTACGATCTCAGACTTGGGTCTGCATTCAAAATTTATCCTTTTTTTCACTTTATTTTTGAATGTTGATCTACGATCTCAGACCTGGGTTTGCATTCAAGTTTTGTCCATCTTTTCACTTTTATTTTGAATGTTGATCTACGATCTCAGACCTGGGTCTGCATTCGTGTTAAGTACGTCTTCAACTTTTACTTTGAATGTCGATCTACGATTGCAGACTAGGGTCGTTATTCAAATTCCGACTTATTTCTTGAATGTTGATCTACGATCTCAGACCTGGTTCTACATTCAAGTTTTGTATGTCTTTTCACTTTTGTTTTGAATGTTGATCTACGATCTAAGACCTGGATCTGTATTCTAGTTCAGTCGGTCTCTTAACTTTTATTTTGAATGTTGATCTACGATCTCTGAACTGGGTCTGTATTTAAATTCCGACTTTTATTTTGAATGTTGATCTACGATCTAAGACCAGGGTCTGCATTCAAGTTTTATCCTTTTTTTTCACTTTATTTTTGAATGTTGATCTACGATCTCAGACAAGGGTCTGCATTCAAGTTTTGTCAATCTTTTCACTTTTATTTTGAATGTTGATCTACGATCTCAGACCTGGATCTGTAATCAAGATCAGTCCGTCTTTTAACTTTTATTTTGAATGTTGATCAACGATCTCAGACCTGGGTCTGTATTCAAATTCAGACTTTTATTTTGAATGTTTATCTACGTTCTCAGACCTTGGTCTGCATTCAAGTTTTATCCTTTTTTCACTTTATTTTTGAATGTTGATCTACAATCTCAGACCTGGGTTTGCATTCAAGTTTTATCTATCTTTTCACTTTGATTTTGAGTATTGATCTACGATCTCAGACCTGGGTCTGTATTCTAGTTCAGTCGGTCTCTTAACTTTTATTTTGAATGTTGATCTACGATCTCAGACCTTGGTCTGCATTTTAGATTTGTCCGTATTTTAATTTTTATTTTGAATGTTGATCTACGATCTCAGACCTTGGTCTGCATTAAAGTTTTGTCTGTCTTTTCACTTTTATATTGAATATTGATCTACGATCTCCGACATGGGTCTGTATTAAAATTGCAACTTTTACTGTGAATGTTGATCTACAATCTCAGGCCTGGGTCTGCATTGAAGCTTTGTCCATCTTTTCACTTTTGTTTTGAATGTTGATCTACGATCTTAGACCTGGGTCTGTATTCAAATTCCGACTCTTATTTTGAATGTTGTTCTACAATCTCAGACCTGGGTCTGTATTAAAATTGCAACTTTTACTGTGAATGTTGATCTACGATCTGAAACCTGGGTTTACATTTAAGTTTTTTTCATCTTTTCACTTTTATTTTGAATGTTGATCTACGATCTCAGACCTAGATCTGCATTCGTGATAAGTACGTCTACAACTTTTACTTTGAATATCGATCTACGATTGCAGACATGGGTCGTTATTCAAATTCCGAATTTTTTCTTGAATGTTGATCTACGATCTCAGACCTGGTTCTGCATTCAAGTTTTGTCTATCTTTTCACTTTTATTTTGAATGTTGATCTACGGTCTCAGACCTGGGTCTGCATTCAAGTTTTATCTGCCTTTTAACTTTTATTTTGAATGTTGATCAATGATCTGAGACCTGGGTTTGCAGTCATGTTAAATCCGTCTTTAATTTTTATTTTGAATGTCGATCTACGATTGCAGACCTGTGTCGTTATTCAAATTCCGACTTTTATTGTGAATGTTGATCTACGATCTCAGACCTGGGTCTGTATTCAAATTCCGACGTTTATTTTGAATGTTGATCTACGATATCAGACCTGTGTCTTCATTGAAGTTTTATCCGTCTTTTCACTTTTATTTTGAATATTGATCTACGATCGCAAACCTGGGTCTGCATTCATGTTAAGTCCGTCTTTAACTTTTATTTTGAAAGTCGATCTACGATTAGAGACCTGGGTCGTGATTCGAATTCCGACTTTTACTTTGAATGTTGATCTACGATCTCAGACCTGGGTATGTATTCAAGTTTTGTCCGTCTTTTCACTTTTATTTTGAATGTTAATCTACGATCTCAGACCTGTGTCTGCATTCAAATTGTATCCGTGTTTTCACTATTATTTTGAATGTTGATCTACGATCTCAGACCTGGGTCTGCATTCATGTTAAGTCCTTCTTTAACTTTCATTTTGAATGTCGATCTATGATTGAAGACCTGGGTCTGTATTCAAATTCCGACTTTTATTTTGAATGTTTATCTACGTTCTCAGACCTGGGTCTGCATTTAAGATTTGTCCGTATTTAAACTTTTATTTTGAATGTCGATCTGCGATTGCAGACCTGGGTCTGCATTCAAATTCCGACTTTTATTTTGTATGTTGATCTACGATCTCAGACCTTGGTCTGCATTCAAGTTTTGTCTGTCATTTCACTTTTATTTTGAATGTTGATATATGATCTCAGACCTGGGTCTGCATTCAAATTTTGTCAGTATTTTAACTTTTATTTTGTATATCGATCTACGATCTCATACCTAGGTCTGCATTCAAATTTTGTCCTTATTTTCACTTTAATTTTGAATGTTGATCTACGATCTCAGGCCTGGGTTTGCATTCAAGTTTTGTTCATCTTTTCACTTTAAATTTGAATGTTGATCTACGATCTCAAACCTGGGTCTGTATTCAAGTTAAGTCCGTCTATTAACTTTTATTTTGAATGTTGATCTACGATCTCAGACCTGGGTCTGTATTAAAATTCAGTCCGTCTGTTCTTTTTTATTTTGAATGCAAATCTACGATTGCAGACCTGGGTCGTTATTCAAATTCAAACTTTTACTGTGAATGTTGATCTTCGATTTCAGACATGAGTCTGCATTCAAATTTTGTCCATATTTTAACATTTAATTTTGAATGTCAATCTACTATTGCATTCCAGGGTCGTTATTCAAATTCCGACATTTATTTTGAATGTTGATCTACGATCTCAAACCTGGGTGTGCATTTAAGATTTGTCTGTCTTTTCACTTTTATATTGAATGTTGATCTACGATCTCCGACATGGGTCTGTATTAAAATTGCAACTTTTACTGTGAATGTTGATCTACAATCTCAGACCTGGGTATGCATTCAAGCTTTGTCCATCTTTTCATTCTTATTTTGAATGTCGATCTACGATCTCACACCTGGGTCTGTATTCAAATTCCGACTCTTATTTTGAATGTTGATCTCCGATCTCAGACCTGTGTCTGTATTAAAATTGCAACTTTTACTGTGAATGTTGATCTACGATCTGAAACCTGGGTTTACATTCATGTTTTGTCCATCTTTTCACTTTTATTTTGAATGTTGATCTAAGATCTCAGACCTAGATCTGCATTCGTGATAAGTACGTCTACAACTTTTACTTTGAATATCGATCTACGATTGCAGACATGGGTCGTTATTCAAATTCCGAATTTTTTCTTGAATGTTGATCTACGATCTCAGACCTGGTTCTGCATTCAAGTTTTGTCTGTCTTTTCACTTTTATTTTGAATGTTGATCTACGGTCTCAGACCTGGGTCTGCATTCAAGTTTTATCTGCCTTTTCACTTTTATTTTGAATGTTGATCAATGATCTCAGACCTGGGTTTGCAGTCATGTTAAATCCGTCTTTAACTTTTATTTTGAATGTCGATCTACGATTGCAGACCTGTGTCGTTATTCAAATTCAGACTTTTATTGTGAATGTTGATCTACGATCTCAGACCTAGATTTGCATTCGTGATAAGTACGTCTACAACTTTTACTTTGAATATCGATCTACGATTGCAGACCTGGGTCGTTATTCAAATTCCGAATTTTTTCTTGAATGTTGATCTACGATCTCAGACCTGGTTCTGCATTCAAGTTTTGTCTGTCTTTTCACTTTTATTTTGAATGTTGATCTACGGTCTCAGACCTGGGTCTGCATTCAAGTTTTATCTGCCTTTTCACTTTTATTTTGAATGTTGATCAATGATCTGAGACCTGGGTCTGCAGTCATGTTAAATCCGTCTTTAACTTTTATTTTGAATGTCGATCTACGATTGCAGACCTGTGTCGTTATTCAAATTCCGACTTTTATTGTGAATGTTGATTTACGATCTCAGACCTGGTTCTGCATTCAAGTTTTGTCTGTCTTTTCACTTTTATTTTGAATGTTGATCTACGGTCTCAGACTTGGGTCTGCATTCAAGTTTTATCTGCCGTTTCACTTTTATTTTGAATGTTGATCAATGATCTCAGACCTGGCTCTGCAGTCATGTTAAATCCGTCTTTAACTTTTATTTTGAATGTCGATCTACGATTGCAGACATGTGTCGTTATTCAAATTCCGACTTTTATTGTGAATGTTGATCTACGATCTGAGACCTAGGTCTGTATTCAAATTCCGAAGTTTATTTTGAATGTTGATCTAAGATATCAGATCGTGGTCTTCATTAAAGTTTTATCCGTCTTTTCACTTTTATTTTGAATATTGATCTACGATCGCAGACCTGGGTCTGCATTCATGTTAAGTCCGTCTTTAACTTTTATTTTGAAAGTCGATCTACGATTTGAGACCTGGGTCGTGATTCGAATTCCGAATTTTACTTTGAATGTTGATCTACGATCTCAGGCCTGAGTATGTATTCAAGTTTTGTCCGTCTTTTCACTTTTATTTTGAATGTTAATCTACGATCTCAGACCTGTGTCTGCATTCAAGTTTTATCCGTGTTTTCACTATTATTTTGAATGTTGATCTACGATCTCAGACATGGGTCTGCATTCATGTTAAGTCCGTCTTTAACTTTTATTTTGAATGTCGATCTATGATTGAAGACCTGGGTCTGTATTCTAATTCCTACTTTTATTTTGAATGTTTGTCTACGTTCTCAGACCTTGGTCTGCATTCAAGATTTATCCTTTTTTTCACTTTATTTTTGAATTTTGATTTACGATCTCAGACCTGGGTTTGCATTCAAGTTTTATCCATCTTTTCACTTTCATTTTGAATATTGATCTACAATCTCAGACCTAGGTCTGTATTCTAGTTCAGTCGGTCTCTTAACTTTTATTTTGAATGTTGATCTACGATCTCAGACCTGGGTCTGCATTTAAGATTTGTCCGTATTTAAATTTTTATTTTGAATGTCGATCTGCGACTGCAGACTTGGGTCTGCATTCAAATTCCGACTTTTATTTTGTATGTTGATCTACGATCTCAGACCTTGGTCTGCATTCAAGTTTTGTCTGTCATTTCACTTTTATTTTGAATGTTGATATATGATCTCAGACCTGGGTCTGCATTCAAAATTTGTCAGTATTTTAACTTTTATTTTGTATATCGATCTACGATCTCATACCTAGGTCTGCATTCAAATTTTGTCCTTATTTTCACTTTAATTTTGAATGTTGATCTACAATCTCAGGCCTGGGTTTGCATTCAAGTTTTGTTCATCTTTTCACTTTAATTTTGAATGTTGATCTTATATCTCAAACCTGGGTCTGTATTCAAGTTAAGTCTTTCTATTAACTTTTATTTTGAATGTTGATCTACGATCTCAGACCTGGGTCTGTATTAAAATTCAGTCCGTCTGTTCATTTTTATTTTGAATGCAAATCTACGATTGCAGACCTGAGTCGTTATTCAAATTCCGACTTTTACTGTGAATGTTGATCTTCGATTTCAGACATGGGTCTGCATTCAAATTTTGTCCATATTTTAACATTTTATTTTGAATGTCAATCCACTATTGCATTCCAGGGTCGTTATTCAAATTCCGACATTTATTTTGAATGTTGATCTACGATCTAAGAACTGGGTCTGTATTCAAGTTCTGTCGGTTTTAACTTTTATATTGAATGTTGATCTACGATCTCAGACCTGGGTCTGTATTAAAATTTCAGCTTTTACTGTGAATGTTGATCTACGATCTCAGACCTGGGTCTGCATTAAAGCTTTGTCCATTATTTCACTTTTATTTTGAATGTCGATCTACGATCTCAGACCTGGGTTTGTATTAAGGTTCAGTCCGTCTTTTAACTTTTATTTTGAATATTGATCTACGATCTCAGACCTGGGTCTGCATTTAAGATTTGACAGTATTCTTGTTTTTACTTTGCATGTCGATCTGCGATTGCAGACCTGGGTCTGCATTCCAATTCCGACTTTTATTTTGAATGTTGATCTACGATATCAGACCTGGGTCAGCAATCAAGTTTTGTCCGTCTTTTCACTTTTATTTTGAATGATGATCTACGATCTCAGACCGGGGTCTGTATTCGAGCTCAGTACATCTTTTCATTTTTATTTCGAATATTGATCTACGATCTCAGACCTGGGTCTGTATTCAAATTTTGTCTATATTTTATAATTTAATTTTGAATGTCGATCTATGATTGCAGACCTGGGTCTGCATTCACATTCCGACTTTTAATTTGAATGTTGATCTGCTATCTCAGATCTTGGTCTGTATTCAAATTTCGACTTTTATTTTGAATGTCGATCTACGGTTGCAGACCTGGGTCGTTATTCAAATTCCGAGTTTTATTTTGAATGTTGATCTACGATCTCAGACCTTGGTCTGCATTCAAGTTTTGTCTGTCTTTTCACTTTTATTTTGAATGTCGATCTACGATTGCAAACCTGGGTCTGCATTCAAATTCCGACTTTTATTTTGAATGTTGATCTACGATTTCAGACCTGGGTCTGCTTTCAAATTTTGTCCGTATTTTAACATTTAATTTTGAATGTCAATCTACGACTGCAGACTTGTGTCTTATTCAAATTCCGACTGATATTTTGAATGTTGATATACGATCTCAGACCTGGGTCTGCATTCAAGTTTTGTCTATCTTTTCACTTTTATTTTGAATGTTGAACTACGATCTCACACCTGGGTCTGTATTCAAATTCCAACTTTTATACTGAATGACGATCTACAATTGCAGACCTTGGTCTTTATTCAAATTTTGACTTTTATTTTGAATGTTAATTTACGATCTCAGACCTGGGTCTGCATTCAAGTTTTGTCTGTCTTTTCACTTTTATTTTGAAAGTTGATCTACGATCTAAGACCTGGGTCTGCATTCAAGTTTTGTCCGTCTTTTCACTTTTATTTTGAATGTTGATCTACGATCTCAGACCTGGGGCTGCATTCAAATTTTGTCTGCATTTTAAATTTTATTTTAAATGCCGTTCTACGATCTCAGACCTGGGTCTGAATTCAAATTGTATCCGTATTTTAACTTCTGTTTTGAATGTCGGTCTACGATTGCAGACATGGGTAGTTATTAAAATTCCGACTTTTATTTCGAATGTTGATTTACGATCTCAGACCTGGGTTTGCATTCAAATTGTGTCCGTATTTTAACTTCTATTTTAAATGTCGATCTACGATTGCAGACATGGGTATTTATTAAAATTCCGACTTTTATTTCGAATGTTGATCTACGATCTCAGACCTGGGTCTGTATTTAAGATTTGTCCGTGTTTTAATTTTTATTTTGAATGTCGATCGGCGATTGCAGACCTGGGTCTGCATTCAAATTCCGACTTTTATTTTGAATGTTGATCTACGATCTCAGACCTTGGTCTGCATTCAAGTTTTGTCTGTCTTTTCACTTTTATTTTGAATGTTGATCTATGATCTCAGACCGGGGTCTGCATTCAAATGTTGTCCTTATTTTAACTTTTATTTTGAATGCCGATCTACGATTGAAGACCTTGGTCGTTTTTCAAATTCCGACTTTTTTCTTGAATGTTGATCTCCGGTCTCAGACCTGGTCTGCATTCAAGTTTTGTAAGTCTTTTCTTTTTTATTTTGAATGTTGATCTACGATCTCCGACATGGGTCTGTATTCAAGTTTTGTCCGTTTTTTAACTTTAATTTCGAATGTTTATCTAGGATCTCAGACCTGGGTCTTCATTCATGTTAAGTCCGTCTTTTAACTTTCATTTTGAATGTCGATCTACGATTGCAGACCTGGGTCGTTATTCAAATTCCGACTTTTATTTTGAATGTTGATCTCCGATCTCCGACCTGGGTCTGTATTCAAGTTCTGTCCGTCTTTTAACTTTTATTTTGAATGTCGATCTACGATTGCAGACCTGGGTCTTTATTCAAATTTTGACTTTATTTTTGAATGTTGATCTACGATCTCAGACCTGGATCTGCATTGAATGTTGATCTACGATTGCAGACCTTGGTCGTTATTTAAATTTTGACTTTTTTTTTAAAGTTGATCCACGATCTCACATTGTCGATTTCAGACTGTAAGGACTGGTGTTCAACCCCACTTTGCATCTGACTTTTTTTATTTATTAGAATTTATTTATACAATATAGTCATATATTTATATTTATGTATTGCCTTTTGTAAATTAACCGTTCAACTGTTCAAACAATGATTTTTGTCTCTTCTGTCCTTTCCTCGATCTCTTCTTTAGCTCTGCTTGCCAAAGGCCAATATGTCGTTGTAAGTTGTATGTCGTCCGTCCGTTAGCCTTTTTCTTGAAAACGCGATAGCATCCCCTCATTTTTCAACAAATCTTAACCAAACTTGCACAGCATCTATATAACCACAAAATCTCAGACAAGTTCTTGAACCAGCCTGATTGAACCACAAATGTCCGATGACACAGGGCTTACAAGCACATGTTTAAGGAAACTTAAAAAACACATTTTTTTTGAAAATTCAAGCCATAAACCTTTGATATTTGAAACGAAACATTGTTACTACAGGGGTCTTTTGAAAATGTTTTAGAAGTCTGGTTCCCGGTGTCAAATTTGGGCATTTCACCTGAAGAAATCCTATTTGTCCTCTCTAGTAAAGTCAAACACGACTACATTGAACTTGGTGACGAGGATTACATACATATGCAAACAGCCCTTGTCAGGACGTTTGACATACAGAGACAAGAGATATGGAGGGTAAGCCTGATCTGCCTGCAGAAAGGACAAGTGAAAGAAGCAGTGCAAGGATTTTGCTTATGATGATGTGTAAATAATAATAGCGAAGACTATAGTAGATGTTTTACTTAAGGTAACACTATTTGGTACTTTCAGGGAACTATGTTTAAAACTTTTTGAGATCTAGGGAACAGTGGAAATACTTTTAGAGATCTGGAAAACATGGACAAAATACTTTTGGGGAACTTTGGCAAAAAACACATTTTGGAGATCTGGGGAACAATAGGCATTACTTTAAGAGATCCAGAAACATGGACCGCCCCTGGGAGGGCCTCAGTATTCAAACAAAACATTGTTCTAATTGTCTTTCTTTTAGCTGTGAAGAGTCGAAGATTATAATTATATATTAGCCACACTGAGGCAAACGCAGCACTTGGTTCCTGTAGAATTTGTGGAGTTTCACAAATTTATTATTGTTTTTGTAAAAATAATAGTTATTCCCAAAATATGAATTACTCTAAGACTTGCAAAAATATGACATATCATTTACATATAATATATGCAGTATGAATGTATCATAATACCCGGCAAATACCTGTCTTACAGTGCATTACTAAGAGTTGATATGTGCTGTTATGTCAAGCTAAAAGGTAAAAGTGTAAAAATAGGCATTTGTATAAAAAACATCTTTTCGTGGCAGTATGCCCCCGGACACCCCTAGCAAAGTTGTGATTGTGCCTCCTTTAAAATAAAACATGACAATATAAAATAACTACTTCAACATGCCCGATACTTCAGCATAATAATATCTTTTTTCATACAAACACAACATGTATACTTCTACATCACAGAATTGCGAGAGATTGTTATATTGTCGTTGCTTTAATTTAACATATTTTTCAAGCGTGTAAGTTACGTTACGGTAATAGTTTCAATAAAAACAGATAAAAAAAGAATAAAAATATATATATTATTATTTTTGTATTTTCTTAGCATTTACCGCGGTTTGAACACACGGCGGTTTATACACACGCTATCCTGAGTGACAGTCAGAGGCGTTAACCATTAGACCACTTTGGAGCCTAATAGTAGTATAATAGTTAACACCTTTTAAAGCTGTGAGGCATTGAAAGGGGCGTCATTCTAGTTGACCGGAACTAGAATTAATTCATACGTTTGATATACGTTTTATGTTATGCAAATCGTTGTATCCGACTAAAAGATTTTACTGGTGAATATAAAGTACCTCGAAAATGTTGATGTTGTATCCATACGTTTCGGCGGTTTGCTAATACGGCGAATAGCTTAATTTTGAAATCCTCATTGATTTGAGGTCTACCCATCCAGTGAGATGTGGTTGTCTAATTTTGAAATCCTCATTGATTTGGGGTCAACCCATCCAGTGTGATGTGGTTGTCTTACAATTGCTACAATCACCGGTTGTGGAGGATTGAGCGCCTTTTACTGTATTCTCTCTATCCTTCTTATGTCTAATAACATAACTTTCTTTTCTTGTTTTTGAATAAACCGTTTTCATTCCATATTTAATATGGATGTCATATTTGATAACTGTTTTTTCAAATGCTACTAGTACTCTGTTCTGCTTTCAGATTTCTCTACAACAACTTTCGTTCTTTATCCTAAAGCTTTTTATTCTGTATATTCAGAATATTAAGTGTCTTTCATTCTAGAGTGTGCTTACTCATCTTCTATATACTTCCTACGATACAAAAGCGTCCATATTTCTCACCTTTCGCTCACTGTACCACATATGGCCAATATAGTGAACCGTTAAATGTTCATGTTAGGTAGGCCAGCATTTTCTCTGTTTCTCCTCATGTTGCAACCCCCCCCCCCCCCCCCCCCCCCCCAATAACACACTCCATTATTGAAACGCTCCTACACCCATAAATGATCGCAATCAATACAAATACAACCAGTGTTGTATTAAACAATCACTGCTGCTGGGAAAGATCACCTTGTGGTAACGTTAAATGTCGCACCGGAACTAAATGTTGCAACACTGACTGCTAAAGGACTCACACAACTATTATCTTCCTTCAGTACTCCGGACATACAGAAGAAGGAGGTAGAAATTAAGATCTAATTATCTTTTTCTCATACAATAACATGTAATATTTGATAAACTGTAAGAATGATACACAGATAGAAAATTAATTCGATTGAAAGCATGCTTATGTCTTCATTTCTGATCCCAGTCTACCAGTTCCTGCAACCGTAGTGATAGTCTAGTGGTAAAGCGTCTGCCTCGCATCGGAAGGTCGTGGGTTCTATCAAAGAAAATAGGTTCAAACACAACAAAAATTATTTGTCCATATATGCATCAATTTATATTTTTGCACATAAAAATTTTTTATCTAGCAACAATTGTTTATTATTATTTTTATTATAAAAGCCTAATTCAAGTATTAAATTATTTTAAAAATATTTATATATACAATGTTTATAGTATTACGTTCACGTTCATTATACAGTGTAATATATATGACAGTGTATAATAAACGTCAAGATTGAGCTTTCTTTGAAATACATAATTAAACTTGGAGATTTAACCTTTTTAACTATACTAGTATGTCATCTTGGAGATCTAACTTTCTTTGAAACTGAAATATATAATTTAACTTGGATATCCAATTTTATATTTAAAATTTATATATACATCAGCTCGGTAATTAGGGTTGAACTCCTTCATGGAATAATATATATACACTTAGATCATCATAGAGATTAAATTTATTTAAAATACATAATTGAACTTCGAGATTGAAATGTTTTTTCACAATATGTACACTAAATAAACGTGGGGATTAGACTTTATTTAAATATATAATTCAAATTGGTTGAAATCTCTTTTTCTTTCTATTTAAACATATACACCCAGGTTATTTTGGAGTCTGAACTTTTTTTATATGTAATTTATAATCAATTCAAATTGGAAATTGCACTTTCTTTACAATACAAAACAACTTGGGGAGATGGATTTTTTAAAAAATATACTTGAACCTGAAGATTGTATTTTTTAAACAATAAATATAAACATGTAACTCAGTTTATATACTGAGCTTTTTCTTTTTTAATATACATGTACATAATTAGATCATCTTGGGATATATTTTAGATATACAGGGTAATGTAGACTTGGGGATTTATTTTTTATGTATACCATCTTAGAGATTGACCTGTCTTTAAAATATTACACTTAACATGGGGATTGAACAATTATAGCTTATTTTTCACTGATAGAACCGCAGCGGATGTCTAGTGGTACAGGGTTCGCCGCGCATACCGAATGTCATGAGTTCGATCCCCGACCTCTTCATATCAAAGACTTAAAAAAACGGTACTAGAATTTCCTCGCTAAGCGCTCAGCATTTAAAAGATAGTACTAGGGTGGTCGGCCCGTTGTCAGTATAGTTAGACTGTGTGGAGTATCATACCATATGTCTGCAGCATGATACTCGAGTGTGGCAGCGCTTAGAATACTGTCTCAAGTAGACACAACAACAGCAACAGTAACAACAACAACAACAATATACGCATTTCAAATGGGTGTGCTATGCTTTAATTATGAAATTACATATATACATATACATGTAGTTATAATTCATGGACGAACATAAGCTTTTAATCGAGTTCCATTCGTTTTTAAAACTCGACCCTCTTCTTTCCATTACCAGTGACTCAACTGAAATAGCAGTGTCATTATTTACACAGCTGAGATGAGACCATATATATATCTCTCTGAAAACTAGAAAAAAAAAATATAGAAACAACCGTCCCTAAAAGTATATATAGAAAACATAATGGTAGTGTCTGGCCATTTTTGCCTGCAGTAGCCAGTAGCAACAACCGAAGATACAGATGCGGATTCAAGATTTCCAATAAGAAGGCGGCGTAATCTAAATTAATAGGTTTTGTGTACATTTATTTGCTTATATAGTATTTCACTGTATGTGCCTGTAGGAAATCATCTTTGAAGGGAAAAATTAAGTGATTGTATGGGCAACTGTAGGCAATATGTTAACATTTTGGCGTGGTAAACTTGAGTCATGACACCCTTATTCCATCTTCCTATCACATGTCATAAAACATTTTCCCTTCATTTATCTGATGTTTTTTATATGTTAATCCATTGTCTTTATACCTTGAAAATGAGCCCGGGGTAATATTTCCTATTAACCTTCATATGTTTGTACGTTGTTAAATCAAACTCTTCTAAAATCTGCAATAAACCTAGTTTTAAGTAGGTGCCTCGTATTTTGTACACTACATAATTCGGTGTATTGTGTCATTTAGCGGTAATAATAGCATGAAATAATATTACTATAATATCCAACTATTTCAGAGTGTTTACACTTCACGAGTAAAGTATTGTTTCCGTTTCAGAACCGTATCTTCCATCTCACTATTTTGTATGACATATCGCAGCTGTTTCAGACGCGTAGACCATTACCTGTTCTTCATGTTATACATGTACAATATTTGCATTGTACTATTTATCTATTAGCCCTCGATGGCATAAACCGACGCTAAATATTGAGGCCCTCCAGGGGGGGGGGGGGGGGGTTTATGAGATCTGGAGAACATGACCATTTATTTTCAGAGATCTTGGGAACATTGGGCACTATTTCCAGAGATCCAGGGATCAAAGGCACAATTTTAGAGATCTAGGGATATTGTCCTTGATGAAAAAAAAGAAAAAAAGAACCTTATTTTACCAATTTTATCAGAGACATATAAACAGAGATAGGCAACTGGAGGCATTTGTCTAAATTTCAGGTGGCACATTTGGTGTGTTCAAGTTTAGTTTAAATTTATTTATTTTGTTTCGATTGTGAAACCAGTTCTTACAACTTAGACAAATCATCAAGCTCTAAGTTTTCCTGGGTAAAACCAGTACTAAGTATATGTGGAAAAAATGTTTTGCTCAAGGACACCACACATAGTCGTGGCGGAGGATCGAACCCTCCGAGCATGGGTTTGGTGCTCTACCAGTAGGCCACGTGGCGTTTTCTAAATCATGAAAACACAACTCCTTCAGAATCAAACAAAATATTTTTGTGATTATGGTATCAAATGAAAAGGGGTAATTGTAAACTTAGGAAATTAATGTTTCTTTTTTAACTTTAAAAAAGTGAAGAATTTTTTACGCTGACAGTAATGTTATTTTTTGTGATAATTTTATCTTTTTATCCCATTTTTAAAGTAACAAATAAGAAAAATTTCTTTAGATATCGATATAAAACTTTCGCCAGCGTTGGAAAACTTACTTCTTCATCTTTCAACATAATATTTTTATTTTTATTTTGTGTTGTTTAACCGTATTTGTTAAATCAAGACTACTGTACAGTTTTTTATTAAAAAAAATCGTAATAATTTCAACATATTTCGTTTTCAATCCGTAATAATTTAAATTCAGAATAAAAATATTAAATAATTGATAATATGGAATTGGCAGTTAATCTTAGCAGTTTTACTTTGGTAACAAAATTATTTAATTAAGACAAGATTCGAAGAGTTATTAAAGAAATACTAAAAGTGCCGTGTACATTATATTGCTATTAGCCTGCCAGTCTCTTTAATTTAGTCGCTGATTTTATGTATAATTTGTATACTTGATCATAATTTACTTTTAAAATGAGCTGATGACTGCTTGAAACATCTTTCGAGAGCTTTGGAGGTTTCTGGCAACGTGTTAGACTGGGACCCTGTCCAACTTCATCTCATAATTGTATGTACCCGAAATAAATTTTGGATGGTAATTCAGAACACAGATATATTTAGTAACGTGAAGTTGTCTATGAGATTGGCAATCGTAGATCAACATTCAATGCAGATCCTGGTCTGAGATGGTAGATCAACATTAAAAAAAAGAGTCAAAATTTGAAAAACGACCCAGGTCTGCAATCGCAGATCAACATTCAATGCAGATCCTGGTCTGAGATGGTAGATCAACATTAAAAAAAAGAGTCAAAATTTGAAAAACGACCCAGGTCTGCAATCGTAGATCAACATTCAATGCAGTTCCAGGTCTGAGATCGTAGACAACATTAAAAAAAAAAGTCAAAATTTGAATAACGACCCAGATCTGCAATCGTAGATCAACATTCAATGCAGATCCAGGTCTGAGATCGTGGATCAACATTAAAAAATAAAGTCAAAACTTGAATAACGACCCAGGTCTGCAATTGTAGATCGACATTCAAAATAAAAGTTAAAAGACGGATAGATCTTGAATACAGACCCAGGTCTGAGATCGTAGAACAACATTCAAAATAAAAGTCGGAATTTGAATAACGACCCAGGTCTGCAATCGTAGATCGACATTGAAAATGAAAGTTAAAAGACGGACTTAACTTGATTGCAGATCCATGTCTGAAATCGTAGATCAACATTCAAAATAAAAGTCGGAATTTGACTAAGGACCCAGGCCTGCAATCGTAGATCGACATTCAAAATAAAAGTTAATAGACGGACTTAACTTGAATACAGACCCAGGTCTGAGATCGTAGATCAACATTCAGAACAAAAATGAAAAGACGGACTGAACTTCAATACAGACCAAGGTCTGAGATCGTAGATCAACATTCAAAATAACAGTCGGAATTTGAATATCGACCCATGTCTTCAATCGTAGATCGAGTTAAAAGACGGACTTAACTTGAATGCAGTACCAGGTTTGAGATCGTAGATCAATATTCAAAATAAAAGTTAAAAGACGGACAAAACTTGAATGCAGACCCAGGTCTGCGATCGTAAATCAACATTCAAAATTAAAGTTAAAATTAGGACTGAACTTGATTAACAACCCAGGTCTGAGATCGTAGATCAACATTCTAAATAATAGTTAAAAGACGGACTAAACTTGAATGCAGACCCAGGTCTGAGATCGTTGATCAACATTCAAAGTAAAAGTCGGAATTTGAATAACGACCCAGGTCTGAGATAGTAGATCAACATTAACCCCCCTTCCCCCCCCCCCCCCCCCCCACACACACACACACACAAGTCGTAATTAGAAAAACAAGACAGGTCTGAGATCTTAGATCAACATTTAAATTTAATCAACATTAAAATGTTAATGTAGCAGTTCGACATGTCATATTGTATACATAGTTCTATAATAATACATCAGCATTCACAGTAATTGTTAGAAGTTGGATTTGAATACAATTCCATGTCTGCGATTTGTAAAAAACGTCATTGGTAATGCTCAGAACGGAGAACAAATTTTAAAATGTCATGGTCGGTATTGAATTTTCAACGATCAGTTTGAATATTGACTTTCAGAAATAGAAGTTTCGATCGAAGATCCATATTTAAAAAAAAATCGAATAATAACATCAAAAGATAAGTTCAAATCTGACATCAACGTCGCAAATCGTTCAAGTCGATATGAAACAATTGGAGATCAACATTCGAGAAAAATCTCAGATTTGAGATTATCGTTTGAAGATTTTGGAATTACAACTATAACAGAAAACAGTTTATTTTCGTGTTTCTTTTTTTTGCTACCTTACTCCTCCCCTAAGAACTTTAAATTGATGATTTAAAGATTATACTTGTATATAATGAACAAAATACCAATAGAAGAACGTTGTTTAACGTTATGAAAAATGAAAACCGCGTAATAATAGAATAAAGTAAAATGGCAGACTCAAGTTAGTTAAGATATTCTTCTTTCGGTAACTGGGCATAATCCTAATCTTGATTTCCCTCAGTGTTGAAGAGTTATTTTACTTGAATACCGGGAGACAGAACGCGAGTAACAAACTGCTCAAAAAGATATAAGTGGTACATTTCAATCAAACAGAAAAATCTCTACATAACTATAAGACTGTTAATTCCCGTTCAGTATTCATTCTAAGAATGTTTCGTTGTTACATAAGATATAAGACCTGTACAAGCATGACATACATATTTTCAAGGAACGTTAGTTGAAATCATTGAAAGGAAAGAATTTCCGCTGATTTTTAAAAGCTAGTAAAATTCGATTAATATCTTTAAATCACAGTGAATGGCCTGTAAATGATTACTCTATTTTTCTTCAGAACATTTGACGCCAATACGACACATGCCCGGACACATTCATTTACACTCAATCGCCGTTGTGATCTCTCTGTCAACTACACCGTACATAATAAAAGTGACATTTTTGCTAACAAATTTTAAATTATATTATTATAGTTCTCTTTTAACGATAGTACTGTTATGGCAACCCACAAGTATTAAGATATTACGAAAGTATATCAGTATTTAAAGTTGAATAAAGTTCAAAAAGGAAGTTATAACCTCAAAGACAATAATCAAATACATTTTTTTAATAAGAAAAAATTAGCCCGTAGACTGTGATCGTGTGCCAATATAATAATCATTTGTTGAATAACTTGAATAATATAAATCCACTTAGTGATTATGTTTGCATTATAATATCCAAATTGTGATCATTAAAGAATTGACATAGACATAACCATTTTTAAAATAATGGTAAATAAAAAGGATAATAACGAGTTATTTGTTTCATGAACTGTGACTATAACGATATCGAAGTCATGATTATGCTAGAGATGTATCGTCATGTATTTACAAATATCATATACACACATTCTGTTCAGGAATAGCAATAAGACTAAATATATGTAAAGCAAATCAAGAGACACTAAAGGGTATAATTCGCTCACTTAATTTGACATGGCAAAATGTTTCTATTGGAGAAAGCCTCTGAAAAGCTTTATTATGATAAGAATGGGATGTATCTGTTTCCTCATAACATTCTAGTGTCAAAATCAAAGACAACTCAATGGGCTCTTATTAACCCTATCTTCTTCGTTTGAAATCCGTTCTAAATAGAGACAATTTATAACAAATATTTATACAAAAATATGCCAAAAATGGCTTGTTAAACTTAGTTCTAAAGAAAAGAGTGTTTTTTGTTTTTTTTAAATCCCAATTTTATTCATTTTGGACCACTGCTGGCTCGTTATCGATTTTAAATTCGCTTTATAAGGTTATAGTCCCACCGTATCCGATCAAACAATTCTCCAGATATAAAGATGATGAAAACATTTCCTAAAATAAATGATAGAAATAAAATTAACTCGTTTCTCATATTATTTCTATGTCTCCCTAATAGGTCCCCATATATCCTGTAAATTAACATAAGATAATTATGCATAAGTTACTATGATAAAATAAACACGTGTATTGGATTCTCTTCATAGAATACATACATTTCAATATCCTAATTACAGCAAATTGTTGTTCTTATGAATAACGTTAATTTTTCATTTAACAACGGAGTCATATTTATAACCAATAACCCAGCTTGTTAACAACCCTGTTACAATATCGGCAATTTTTTCAATAAGGTTCAGCGAATTGCATCTTCCTGGGTCTGCATTCAAATTCCGACTTTTACTTTGAATGTTGATCTACGATCTCAGTCCTGGGTCTGCATTCATGTTAAGTCCGTCTTTAACTTTTAATTTGAAAGTCGATCTACGATTGCAGACCTGGGTCTGCATTCAAATTCCGACTTTTATTTTGAATGTTGATCTACGATCTCAGACCTGGGTCTGCATTCATGTTAAGTCCGTCTTTAACTTTTAATTTGAAAGTCGATCTACGATTGCAGACCTGGGTCGTTATTCAAATTCCGACTTTTTCTTTGAATGTTGATCTACGATCTCAGACATGGGTCTGTATTCAAGTTTTGTCCGTCTTTTCAGTTTTATTTTAAATGTTAATCTACGATCTCAGACATGGGTCTGCATTCAAGTTTTATCCGTGTTTTCACTATTATTTTGAATGTTGATCTACGATCTCAGGCCTGGGTCTGCATTCATGTTAAGTCCTTCTTTAACTTTCATTTTGAATGTCGATCTATGATTGAAGACCTCGGTCGTTATTCAAATTCCGACTTTTATTTTAATTGATGATCTACGATCTCAGACCTGGGTCTGTATTCAAGTTCTGTCAATATTTTAACTTTTATTTTGAATGTCGATCTACGATTGCAGACCTGGGTCTGTCTTCAAATTCCGACTTTTATTTTGAATGTTGATCTACGATCTCAGACCTGGGTCTGCATTCAAGTTTTATTCTTTTTTTCACTTTATTTTTGAATGTTGATCTACGATCTCAGACCAGGGTCTGCATTTAAGTTTTGTCCATCTTTTCATTTTTATTTTGAATGTTGATCTACAATCTCAGACCTGGGTCTGTAATCAATTTCAGTCCGTATTTTAACTTTTATTTTGAATGTTGATGTACGATCTCAGATCTGGGTCTGTTATCAAATTCCGACTAATATTTTGAATGTTGATCTCCGATCTCAGACCTGGGTCTGCATTCAAGTTTTATCCTTTTTTTCACTTTATTTTTGAATGTTGATCTACGATCTCAGACCTGGGTCTGCATTCAAGTTTTGTCAATCTTTTCACTTTTATTTTGAATGTTGATCTACGATCTCAGACCTTGGTCTGTAATCAAGTTCAGTCCGTCTTTTAACTTTTATTTTGAATGTTGATCAACGATCTCAGACCTGGGTCTGTATTCAAATTCCGACTTTTATTTTGAATGTTTATCTACGTTCTCAGACCTGGGTCTGCATTCAAGTTTTATCCTTTTTTCACTTTATTTTTGAATGTTGATCTACGATCTCAGACCTGGGTTTGCATTCAAGTTTTATCCATCTTTTCACTTTCATTTTGAATATTGATCTACGATCTCAGACCTGGTTCTGTATTCTAGTTCAGTCGGTCTCTTAACTTTTATTTTGAATGTTGATCTAAGATCTCAGACCTGGGTCTGCATTTAAGATTTGTCAGTATTTTAATTTTTATTTTGAATGTCAATCTGCGGTTTTATCTATCTTTTCACTTTAATTTTGAATGTTGAACTACGATCTCAGACCTGTGTCTTATTCAAATTCTGACTTATATTTTGAATGTTGATCTATGATCTCAGACCTGGGTCTGCATTCAAGTTTTGTCTATCTTTCCACTTTTATTTTGAATGTTGAACTACGATCTCAGACCTTGGTCTGTATTCAAATTCCAACTTTTATATTGAATGTCGATCTACGATTGCAGACCTGGGTCTGCATTTAAAATTTGTCAGTATTCTAGTTTTTATTTTGTATGTCGATCTGCGACTGCAGACCTGGCATTGCATTCCAATTCAGACTTTAATTTTGAATGTTGATCTACGATATCAGACATGGGTCAGCATTCAAGTTTTGTCTGTCTTTTCACTTTTATTTTGAATGATGATCTACGATCTCAGACCTGGGTCTGTATTCAAGCTCATTACATCTTTTCATTTTTATTTCGAATATTGATCTACGATCTCAGACCTGGGACTGCGTTCAAATTTTGTCCATATTTTATAATTTAGTTTTGAATGTCGATCTACGATTGCAGACCTGGATCTGCATTCAAATTCCGACTTTTAATTTGAATGTTGATCTACGATCTCAGACCAGGGTCTGTATTCAAATTTCGACTCTTATTTTGAATGTCAATCTACGATTGCATACCTGGGTCGTTATTCAAATTCTGAGTTTTATTTTGAATGTTGATCTACGATTTCAGACCTTGGTCTGCATTCAAGTTTTGTCTGTCTTTTCACTTTTATTTTGAATGTTGTGTTGATCTACGATGTCTGATCTGGGTCTGTATTCAAATTCCAACTTTTATTTTGAATGTCGATCTACGATTGCAAACCTGGGTCTGCATTCAAATTCCGACTTTTATTTTGAATGTTGATCTACGATCTCAGACCTGGGTCTGCTTTCAAATTTTGTCCGTATTTTAACATTTAATTTTGAATGTCAATCTATGATTGCAGACCTGAATCTTATTCAAATTCCGACTTATATTTTGAATGTTGATCTACGATCTCAGACCTGGGTCTGCATTCAAGTTTTGTCTATCTTTTCACTTTTATTTTGAATGTTAAACTACGATCTCAGACCTGGGTCTATTTTCAAATTCCAACTTTTATTTTGAATGTCGATCTACGATTGCAAACCTGGGTCTGCATTCAAATTCCGACTTTTATTTTGAATGTTGATCTACGATCTCAGACCTGGGTCTGCTTTCAAATTTTGTCCGTATTTTAACATTTAATTTTGAATGTCAATCTACGATTGCATACCTGTGTCTTATTCCAATTCCGACTTATATTTTGAATGTTGATCTACTGTCTCAGACCTGGATCTGCATTCAAGTTTTGTCTATCTTTTCACTTTTATTTTGAATGTTGAACTACGATCTCAGACCTGTGTCTTATTCAAATTCCGACTAATATTTTAAATGTTGATCTACGATCTCAGACCTGGGTCTGCATTCAAGTTTTGTCTATCTTTTCACTTTTATTTTGACCTGGGTCTGTATTCAAATTCCAACTTTTAGATTGAATTTCGATCTATGATTGCAGACCTGGAGCTGCATTTAAAATTTGTCAGTATTCAATTTTTTTATTTTGAATGTCAATCTGCGATTGCAGACCTGGGTCTGCATTCCAATTCAGACTTTTATTTTGAATGTTGATCAACGATATCAGACCTGGGTCAGCAATCAAGTTTTGTCTGTCTTTTCACTTTTATTTTGAATGATGATCTACGATCTCAGACCTGGGTCTGTATTCAAGCTCAGTACATCTTTTCATTTTTATTTCGAATATTGATCTACGATCTCAGACCTGGGACTGCGTTCAAATTTTGTCCATATTTTATAATTTAGTTTTGAATGTCGATCTACTATTGCAGACCTGGATCTGCATTCAAATTCCGACTTTTAATTTGAATGTTGATCTACGATCTCAGACCAGGGTCTGTATTCAAATTTCGACTCTTATTTTGAATGTCGATCTATGATTGCAGACCTGGGTCGTTATTCAAATTCTGAGTTTTATTTTGAATGTTGATCTACGATTTCAGACCAGGGTCTGTATTCAAATTTCGACTCTTATTTTGAATGTCGATCTATGATTGCAGACCTGGGTCGTTATTCAAATTCTGAGTTTTATTTTGAATGTTGATCTACGATTTCAGACTTTGGTCTGCATTCAAGTTTTGTCTGTCTTTTCACTTTTATTTTGAATGTTGATCTACGATCTCTGATCTTGGTCTGTATTCAAATTCCAACTTTTATTTTGAATGTCGATCTACGATTGCAAACCTGGGTCTGCATTCAAATTCCGACTCTTATTTTGAATGTCGATCTATGATTGCAGACCTGGGTCGTTATTCAAATTCTGAGTTTTATTTTGAATGTTGATCTACGATTTCAGACTTTGGTCTGCATTCAAGTTTTGTCTGTCTTTTCACTTTTATTTTGAATGTTGATCTACGATCTCTGATCTTGGTCTGTATTCAAATTCCAACTTTTATTTTGAATGTTGATCTACGATCTCAGACCTGGGTCTGCTTTTAAATTTTGTCCGTATTTTAACATTTAATTTTGAATGTCAATCTACGATTGCAGACCTGTGTCTTATTCAAATTCCGACTTATATTTTGACTGTTGATCTACGATCTCAGACCTGGTTCTGCATTCAAGTTTTTCACTTTTATTTTGAGTGTTGAACTACGATCTCAGACCTGGGTCTGTATTCAAATTCCAACTTTTATATTGAATGTCGATCTACGATTGCAGACCTGGGTCATTATTTACATTCTGACTTTTATTTTGAATGTTAATTTACGATCTCAGACCTGGGTCTGCATTCAAGTTTTGTCTGTCTTTTCACTTTTATTTTGAAAGTTGATCTACGATCTAAGACCTGGGTCTGCATTCAAGTAAAGTCCGTCTTTTAACTTTTATTTTGAATGTCGGTCTAAGACTGCAGACCTGGGTGTCTTTATACAGATTTCGACTTTATTTTTGAATGTTGATCTACGATCCCAGACCTGGGTCTGCATTAAGTTTTGTCCGTCTTTTCACTTTTATTTTGAATGCCGTTCTACGATTTAAGACCTGGGTCTGCATTCAAATTGTGTCCGTATTTTAACTTTTATTTTGAATGTCGATCTACGATTGCAGACATGGGTAGTTATTTAAATTCCGACTTTTATTGTGAATGTTGATCTACGATCTCAGACCTGGGTTTGCATTCAAGTTTTATCCATCTTTTCACTTTCATTTTGAATATTGATCTACGATCTCAGACCTGGGTCTGTATTCTAGTTCAGTCGGTCTCTTAACTTTTATTTTGAATATTGATCTACAATCTCAGACAAGAGTCTGTATTTAAGATTTGTCCGTATTTTATTTTTTATTTTGAATGTCGATATGCGATTGCAGACTTGGGTCTGCATTCAAATTCCTACTTTTATTTTGAATGTTGATCTATGATCTCAAACCTTGGTCTGCATTCAAGTTTTGACTGTCTTTTCACTTTTATTTTGAATGTTGATTTATGATCTCAGACCTGGGTCTGCATTCAAATT
Source organism: Panopea generosa (assembly GCA_029582155.1). Lineage (NCBI taxonomy): Eukaryota > Metazoa > Mollusca > Bivalvia > Adapedonta > Hiatellidae > Panopea > Panopea generosa. Next base: position 17,273,729 of record CM055896.1, on the reverse strand, counting down.
TTGTCCTTATTTGAACTTTTATTTTGAATGTCGATCTACGATTGAAGACCTGGGTCGTTATTCAAATTCCGACATTTTTCTTGAATGTTGATCTTCGGTCTCAGACCTGGGTCTGTATTCAAGTTCTGTAAGTCTTTTCTCTTTTATTTGAATGTTGATCTGCGATCTCCGACATGGGTCTGTATTCAAGTATTGTCCGTATTTTAACTTTAATTTTGAATGTTGATCTAGGATCTCAGACCTGGGTCTGCATTCATGTTTAGTCCGTCTTTTAACTTTCATTTTGAATGTCGATCTACGATTGCAGACCTGGGTCGTTATTCAAATTCCGACTTTTATTTTGAATGTTGATCTCCGATCTCAGACCTGGGTCTGTATTCAAGTTCTGTCCGTCTTTTAACTTTTATTTTGAATGTCGATCTACGATTGCAGACCTGGGTCTTTATTCAAATTTTGACTTTATTTTTGAATGTTGATCTACGATCTCTGACCTGGATCTGCATTGAATGTTGATCTACGATTGCAGACATTGGTGGTTATTCAAGTTTTGACTTTTTTTATTGTTGATCTACGATATCACATTGTCGATTTCAGACTGTAAGGACTGGTGTTCAATCCAACTTTGCATTTTACTTTTTTTATTTATTAGATTTTATTTATACAATATAGTCATTTATTTATGTTTATGTATTGCCTTTTGTAAATTAACCGTTCAGCTGTTCAAACAATGATTTTTGTCTCTTCTGTCCTTTCCTCGATCTCTTCTTTGGCTCTGTTTGCCGAAGGCCAGCAGAGCTTATGTCGCGGTAAGTTGTATGTCGTCCGTCCGTTAGCGTTTTTGTTAAAGACGCGATAGCATCCCTCATTTTTCAACAAATCTTAACCAAACTTGCACAGCATCTATATAACCACAAAATCTCAGACAAGTTCTTGAACCAGCCTGATTGAACCACAAATGTCCGATGAGACAGGGCTTTCAAGCACATGTTTAAGGAAACTTAAAAAAACACATTTTCTTTGAAAATTCAAGTCATAAACCTTAGATATTTGAAACGAAACATTGTTACTACAGGGGTCTTTTGAAAATGTTGTAGATGTCTGGTTCCCGGTGTCAAGTTTGGGCATTTCACCTGAAGATATCCTATTTGTCCTCTCTAGTGAAGTCAAACATGACTTCATTGAACTTGGTGACGAGGATTACATACATATGCAAACAGCCCTTGTCAGGACGTTTGACATGCAGATCCAAGAGATATGGAGGGTAAGCCTGATCTGCCTGCAGAAAGGACAAGGGAATGAAGCAGTGCAAGGATTTTGCTTATGATGATGTGTAAATAATAATAGCGAAGACTATAGTAGATGTTTTACTTAAGGGAACACTATTTGGTACTTTCAGGGAACTATGTTTAGAACTTTTGGAGATCTAGGGAACAGTTGAAATACTTTTAGAGATCTGGAAAACATGGACAAAATACTTTTGGGGAACTTTGGCAAATACTTTTGGAGATCTGGGGAACAATAGACATTACTTTAAGAGATCCAGGGAACATGGACCGTCCCTGGGAGGGCCTCAATATTCAAACAAAACATTGTTCTAATTATCTTTCTTTTAGCTGTTAAGAGTCGAAGATTATAATTACATATTAGCCACACTGAGGCAAACGCAGCATTTGGTTCCTGTAGAATTTGTGGAGTTTCACATATTTATTATTGTTTTTGTAAAATATATGAAAAAAATATGAATTACTCTAAGACTTGCAAAAATATGACATATCATTTACATATAATATATGCAGTATGAATGTATCATAATACCCGGCAAATACCTGTCTTACAGTGCATTACTAAGAGTTGATATGTGCTGTTATGTCAAGTCTAAAAGGTAAAAGTGTAAAAATAGGCATTTGTATAAAAAAACATCTTTTCGTGGCAGTATGCCCCCGGACACCCCTAGCAAAGTTGTGATTGTGCCTCCTTTAAAATAAAACATGACAATATAAAATAACTACTTCAACATGCCCGATACCTCAGCATAATATTTTTTTTTTCATAAAAACACAACATGTATACTTCTACATCACAGAATTGCGAGAGATTGTGATATTGTCGTTGCTTTAAGTTGACATATTTTTCAAGCGTGTAAGTTACATAAAGGTAATAGTTTCAATAAAAACAGATAAAAAAAGAATAAAAATATATATATTATTATTTTTGTATTATCTTAGCATTTACCGCGGATTGAACACACGGCGGTTTGAACACACGATAACCTGAATGACAGTCAAAGGCGTTAACCATTAGACCACTTTGGAGCCTAATAGTAGTATAGTAGTTAACACCTTTTAAAGCTGTGAGGCATTGAAAGGGGCGTCATTCTAGTTGACCGGAACTAGAATTAATTCATACGTTTGATATACGTTTTATGTTATGCAAATCGTTGTATCCGACTAAAAGATTTTACTGGTGAATATAAAATACCTCGAAAATGTTTATGTTGTATCCATACGTTTCGGCGGTTTGCTAGTTCTGCCAATAGCCTAATTTTGAAATCCTCATTGATTTGAGGTCTACCCATCCAGTGAGATGTGGTTGTTTAATTTTGAAATCCTCATTGATTTGGGGTCAACCCATCCAGTGTGATGTGGTTGTCTTACAATTGCTACAATCACCGGTCGTGGAGGATTGAGCGCCTTTTACTGTCTTTTCTCTATCATTCTTATGTCTAATAACATAACTTTCTTTTCTTGTTTTTGAATAAACCGTTTTCATTCCATATTTAATATGGATGTCATATTTGATAACTGGTTTTTCAAACGCTACTATTACTCCGTTCTGCTTTCAGATTTCTCTACTAAAATTTTCGTTCTTTATCCTAAAGCTTTTTATTCTGTATATTCAGAATATTAAGTGTCTTTCATTCTGTGGTGTGCTTACTCATCTTCTATATACTTGCTACGATACAAAAGCGTCCGTATTTCTCACCTTTCGCTCATTGTACCACATATGGCCAATATAGTGAACCGTTTAATGTTCATGTTAGGTGGGCCAGCGTTTTCTCTGTCTCTCCTTTTTTGCACCCCCCCCCCCCTCCACCCCCTACCACACTCCATTATTGAAACGCTACTACACCCATAAATGATCGCAATCAATACAAAAACAACGAGTGTTGTATTAAACAATCACTGCTGCTGGGAAAGATCACCTTGTGGTAACGTTAAATGTCGCACCGGAACTAAATGTTGCAACACTGACTGCTAAAGGACTCACACAACTATTATCTTCCTTCAGTACTCCGGACATACAGAAGAAGGATGTAGAAATTAAGATCTAATTATCTTTTTCTCATACAATAACATGTAATATTTGATAAACTGTAAGAATGATACAAAGATAGAAAATGAATTGTAATGTAGACTTGGGGATTGATTTTTTATGTATACCTAATGTAGACCATCTTAGAGATTGAACTGTCTTTGAAATATAACACTTAACATGGAGATTGAACAATTATAGCTTATTCTTCACTTATAGAACCGCAGCGGTGGTCTACTGGTATAGGGTTGGCCGCGCATGCCGAATGTCATGAGTTCGATCCCCGTCCTCTTCATATCATAGACTTAATAAAAACGGTACTACAATTTCCTCCCTAATATAGTATTTCACTGTATGTGCCTGAAGGAAAGCATCTTTGAAGGGAAAAACTAAGTGATTGTGTGGGTAACTTTGGGCAATATGTTAGTATTTTGGCGTGGTAAACTAGAGTCATGACACCCTTATTCCATCTTCTTATCATATTTCTTCGAGCATTTTCTCTTTATTTATTTGATGTTTTTTATATGTTAATCCATTGTCTTTATACCTTGAAAATGAGCCCGGGGTAATATTTCCTGGTAACCTTCATATGTTTGTACGTTGTAAAATCAATCTCTTCTAAAATCTGCAATAAACCGAGTTTTAAGTAGGTGCCTCGTATTTTGTACACTACATAAGTCGGTGTATTGTGTTATTTAGCGGTTTTAGTAGCATGGAGTAATACTACTAGAATATCCAACTATTTCAGTGTGTTTACACTTCACAAATAAACTAAGTATTGTTTCCGTTTTAGAACAGTATCGTCCATCTCACTATTTTGTATGACATATCGCAGCTGTTTCAGACGCGTAGACCATTACCTGTTCTTCATGTAATACATGTACAATATTTGCATTGTACTATTCATCTATTAGCCCTCGATGGCATAAACTGACGCTAAATATTGAGGCCCTCCAAGGGGCTTTGGAGATCTGGAGAACATGACCATTTATTTTCAGTGATCTGGGGAACATTGGGCATTATTTTCAGAGATCCAGGGATCAAAGGCACAATTTTAGAGATCTAGGGATATTGCACTTAACGAAAAAAAAAGGAAAAAAGTACTTAATTTTACCAATTTTATCAGAGACAAATAAAAAGAGATAGGCAACTGGAGGCACTTGTCTAAATTTCAGGTGGCACATTTGGCGTTTTCAAGTTTAGTTTAAATTTATTTATTTTGCTTCGATTGTGAAACAAGTTCTTAAAACTTAGACAATTCATCACGCTCTAAGTTTTCCTGGGTAAAACCAGTACTAAGTAAATGTGGAAAAAATGTCTTGCTCAAGAACACCACACATAATCGTGGCGGAGGATCGAACCCACGACCCTCCGAGTATGGGTTTGGTGCTCTACCAGTAGGCCACGCGGCGTTTTCTAAGTCATGGAAACACAACTCCTTCAGAATCAAACAACATATTTTTGTGATTACGGTATCAAAGGAAAGGGGTTGATTGTAAACTTGGGAGATTAATGTTTCTTTTTTTTAAATTTAAAGAAATGAAGAATTTTTTACGCTTACAGTAATGTTATTTTTTGTGATCATTTTATCTTTTTATCCCATTTTTAAAGTAAGAAATAAGAAAAATTTCTTTGAATATCGATATAAAACTTTCGCCAGCGTTGGAAAACTTACTTCTTCATCTTTCAACATAATAATTTTATTTTTATTTTGTGTTGTTTTAACCGTATTTGTTAAATCAAGACTACTGTACAGTTTTTTATTAAAAAAAAAAATTCGTGATAATTTCAACATATTTCGTTTTCAATCCGTAATAATTTAAATTCAGAATAAAAATATTAAATAATTGATAAGTGGAATTGGTAATCAATCTTACAGTTTTACTTTGTTAACAAAAGTATTTAATTCAGACAACATCAAAGAGTTATTAAAGAAACACTAAAAGTGCCGTGTACATTATATTGCTATTAGCCTGCCAGTCTCTTTAATTAAGTCGCTGATTTTATGTATAATTTGTTAACCCCCCCCCCCCCCCCCCCTCCACCACACACACACACACACACAAGTCGTAATTAGAAAAACAAGCCAGCTCTGAGATCGTAGATCGACATTTACATCTAATTAACATTAAAATGTTAATGTAGCAGTTCGACATTTGATATTGTTTACATAGTTCTACAATAGTACATCAGCATTCACAGTAATTGTTAGAAGTTCGATTTGAATACAATTCCATGTCTGCGATTTGTAAAAACGTCATTTATAATGCTCAGAACGGAGAACAAATTTTAAAATGTCATAGTCGGAATTGAATTTTCAACGATCGCTTTGAATATTGACGTTATTATATACAAATTTCGATCGAAGATCCATATTTAAAATTTTTTTTAGATCGAATAATAACATCAAAAAATAAGTTCAAATCTGACATCAACGTCGCAAAACGTTCAGGTCGATATGAAACAATTGGAGATCAACATTCGAGAAAAATCTCAGATTTGAGATTATCGTTTGAAGATTTTGGAATTACAACTATAACAGAAAACAGTGTATTTTTGTGTTTCTTTTTTTGCTACCTTACTCCTCCCCTAAAAACTTTAAATTGATGATTTAAAGATTATACTTGTATAACATGAACAAAATACAAATAGAAGAACGTTGTTTAACGTTATAAAAAATGAAAACCGCGTAATAATAGAATAAAGTAAAATGGCAGACTCGAGTTAGTTAAGATATTCTTCTTTCCCTAACTGGGCATAATCCTAATCTTGATTTCCCTCAGTGTTGAAGAGTTATTTTACTTGAATACCGGGAGACAGAACGCGAGTAACAAACTGCTCAAAAAGATATAAGTGGTACATTTCAATCAAATAGAAAAGTCTCTACATAACTATAAGACTGTTAATGCACGTTCAGTATTCATTCTAAGAATGTTTCGTTGTTACATATGATATAAGACCTGTACAAGCATGACATACATATTTTCAAGGAACGTTAGTTGAAATCATTGAAAGGAAAGAATTTCTGCTGATTTTTAAAAGCTAGTAAAATTCGATTAATATCTTTAAATCACGGTGATTGGCCGGTAAATGATTACTCTATTTTTCTTCAGAACATTTGACGCCAATACGACACATGCCCGGACACATTCATTTACACTCAATCGCCGTTGTGATCTCTCTGTCAACTACACCGTTCATAATGAAAGTGACATTTTTGCTAACAAATTTTAAACTATATTATTATAGTTCTCTTTTAACGATAGTACTATTATGGCAACCCACAAGTATTAAGATATTACGAAAGTATATCAGTATTTAAAGTTGAATAAAGTTCAAAAAGGAAGTTATAACCTTTTTTTAATAAGAAAAAATTAGCCCGTAGACTGTGATCGGGTGCCAATATAATAATCATTTGTTGAATAACTTGAATAATATAAATCCACTTAGTGATTATGTTTGCATTATAATATCCAAATTGTGATCATTAAAGAACTGACATAGACATAACCATTTTTAAAATAATGGTAATAAAAAGGATAATAACGAGTTATTTGTTTCAAGAACTGTGACTACAACGATATCGAAGTCATGATTATGCTAGAGATGTATCGTCATGTATTTACACATATCATATACACACATTCTGTTCAGGAATAGCAATAAGACTAAATATATGTAAAGCAAAACAAAAGACCCTAAAGGGTCTAATTCGCTCACTTGATTTGACATGGCAAAATGTTTCTATTGGAGAAAGCCTCTGAAAAGCTTTATTATGATAAGAATGGGATGTATCTGTTTCCTCATAACATTCTAGTGTCAAAATCAAAGACAACTCAATGAGCTCTTATTAACCCTATCTTCTTCGTTTGAAATCCGTTCTAAATAGAGACAATTTATAACAAATGCTTATACAAAAATATACCAAAAATGGCTTGTTGAACTTAGTTCTTAAGAAAAGAGAGTTTTGTTGTTTTTTTTAAATCCCAATTTTATTCATTTTGGACCACTGCTGGCTCGTTATCGATTTTAAATTCGCTTTATAAGGTTATAGTCCCACCGTCTCCGATCAAACCATTCTCCAGATATAAAGATGATGAAAACATTTCCTAAAATAAATGATAGAAATAAAATTAACTGGTTTCTCATAATATTTCTATGTCTCCCTAATAGGTCCCCATATATCCTGTAAATTAACATAAGATAAATATGCATAAGTTACTATGATAAAATAAACACGTGTATTGGATTCTCTTCATAGAATACATACATTTCAATATCCTAATTACAGCAAATTGTTGTTCTTATGAATAACGTTAATTTTTCATTTAACAACGGAGTCACGTTTATAACCAATAACCCAGCTTGTTAACAACCCTGTTACAATATCGGCAATATTTTCAATAAGATTCAGCAAATTGCATCTTCCTGGGTATGCATTCAATTCCGACTTTTATTTTGAATGTTGATCTACGATCTCAGACCTGGGTCTGCATTCATGTTAAGTCCGTCTTCAACTTTTAATTTGAAAGTCGATCTACGATTGCAGACCTGGGTCGTTATTCAAATTCCGACTTTTACTTTGAATGTTGATCTACGATCTCAGACATGGGTCTGTATTCAAGTTTTGTCCGTCTTTTCAGTTTTATTTTGAATGTTTATTTACGATCTCAGACATGGGTCTGCATTCAAGTTTTATCCGTGTTTTCACTATTATTTTGAATGTTGATCTACTTTCTCAGACATGGGTCTGCATTCATGTTAAGTCCCTCTTTAACTTATTTTGAATGTCGATCTATGATTGCAGACCGGGTCGTTATTCTAATTCAGACTTTTTTCGTGAATGTTGATCTACGATCTCAGACCTGGGTCTGTATTCAAGTTCTGTCAGTCTTTTAACTTTTATTTTGAATGTCGATCTACAATTGCAGACCTGGGTCTGTATTCAAATTCCGACTTTTATTTTGAATGTTGATCTACGATCTCAGACCTGGGTCTGCATTCAAGATTTATCCTTTTTTTCACTTTATTTTTGAATGTTGATCTACGATCTCAGACCTGGGTCTGCATTCAAGTTTTGTCAATCTTTTCACTTTTATTTTGAATGTTGATCTACAATCTCAGACCTGGGTCTGTAATCAATTTCAGTCCGTCTTTTAACTTTAATTTTGAATGTTGATCAACGATCTCAGATCTGGGTCTGCATGCAAGATTTATCCTTTTTGTTTCACTTTATTTTTGAATGTTGATCTACGATCTCAGACCTGGGTCTGCATTCAAGTTTTGTCAATCTTTTCACTTTTATTTTGAATGTTGATCTACAATCTCAGACCTGGGTCTGTAATCAATTTCAGTCAATCTTTTAACTTTAATTTTGAATGTTGATCAACGATCTCAGATCTGGGTCTACATTCATGTTAAGTCCCTCTTTAACTTATTTTGAATGTCGATCTATGATTGCAGACCGGGTCGTTATTCTAATTCAGACTTTTTTCGTGAATGTTGATCTACGATCTCAGACCTGGGTCTGTATTCAAGTTCTGTCAATCTTTTAACTTTTATTTTGAATGTCGATCTACAATTGCAGATCTGGGTCTATATTAAAATTCCGACTTTTATTTTGAATGTTGATCTACGATCTCAGACCTGGGTCTGCATTCAAGATTTATCCTTTTTTTCACTTTATTTTTGAATGTTGATCTACGATCTCAGACCTGGGTCTGCATTCAAGTTTTGTCAATCTTTTCACTTTTATTTTGAATGTTGATCTACAATATCAGACCTGGGTCTGTAATCAATTTCAGTCCGTCTTTTAACTTTAATTTTGAATGTTGATCAACGATCTCAGATCTGGGTCTGCATTCAAGATTTATCCTTTTTGTTTCACTTTATTTTTGAATGTTGATCTACGATCTGAGACCTGGGTTTGCTTGTCCATCTTTTCACTTTTATTTGAATGTTGATCTACGATCTCAGACCTAGGTCTGCATTCGTGTTAAGTACGTCTTCAACTTTTACATTGAATGTTGATCTACGATTGCAGACCTGGGTCGTTATTCAAATTCCGACTTTTTTCTTGAATGTTGATCTACGATCTCCGACCTGGTTCTGCATTCAAGTTTTGTCTGTCTTTTCACTTTTATTTTGAATGTTGATCTACGATTTTAGACCGGGGTCTGTATTCAAATTCCGACTTTTATTTTGAATGTCAATCTACGATCACAGATCTGGGTCTGTATTCAAGTTTTATCCGTCTTTTCACTTTTATTTTGAATGTTGATCAATGATCTCATACCTGGGTCTGCATTCATGTTAAATCCGTCTTTAATTTTTATTTTGAATGTCGATCTACGATTGCAGACATGGGTCGTTATTCAAATTCCGACTTTTTTGTGAATGTTGATCTACGATCTCAGACCTTGGTCTGTATTCAAATTCCAACGTTTATTTTGAATGCTGATCTACGATATCAGAACGTGGTCTTCATTCATGTTTTATCCGTCTTTTCACATTTATTTTGAAAATTGATCTACGATCGCTGACCTGGGTCTGCATTCATGTTAAGTCCGTCTTTAACTTTTATTTTTAAAAGTCGATCTACGATTGTAGACCTGGGTCGTTATTCAAATTCCGACTCTTACTTTGAATGTTGATCTACGATCTCAGACCTGGGTATGTATTCAAGTTTTGTCTGTCTTTTCACTTTTATTTTGAATGTCAATCTACGATTGCAAACCTGGGTCTGCATTCAAATTCCGACATTTATTTTGAATGTCAATTTACGATTGCAGACCTGTGTCTTATTTAAATTCCGACTTATATTTTGAATGTTGATCTACAATCTTAGACCTGGGTCTGTATTCAAATTCCAACTTTTATATTGAATGTCGATCTACGATTGCAAACCTGGGTCGTTATTCAAATTCTGACTTTTATTTTGAATGTTAATTTACGATCTCAGACCTGGGTCTGCATTCAAGTTTTGTCAGTCTTTTCACTTTTATTTTGAATGTTGAACTACGATCTCAGACCTGGGTCTGTATTCAAATTCCAACTTTTATATTGAATGTCGATCTACGATAGCAGACCTGGGTTGTTATTCAAATTCTGACTTTTATTTTTAATGTTAATTTACGATCTCATACCTGGGTCTGCATTCAAGTTTTGTCTGTCTATTCTCTTTTATTTTGAAAGTTGATATACGATCTAAGACCTGGGTCTGCATTCAAGTAAAGTCCGTCTTTTAACTTTTATTTTGAATGTCGGTCTACGATTGCAGACCTGGGTGTCGTTATTCAAATTTCGACTTTATTTTTAAATGTTGATCTACGATCCCTGACCTGGTTCTGCATTAAGTTTTGTCCGTCTTTTCACTTTTATTTTGAATGTTGATCTACGATCTCAGACCTGGGTCTGAATTCAAATTTTGTCTGTATTTTAACCTTTATTTTGAATGCCTTTCTACGATCTCAGACCTGGGTCTGCATTCAAATTGTGTCCGTATTTTAACTTTTTTTTTGAATGTCAATCTACGATTGCCGACATGGGTAGTTATTCAAATTCCGACTTTTATTGTGAATGTTGATCTACAATCTCAGACCTGGGTCTGCATTCCAGTTTTATCCATCTTTTCAGTTTCATTTTGAATATTGATCTACGATCTCAGACCTGGGTCTGTATTCTAGGTCAGTCGGTCTCTTAACTTTTATTTTGAATGTTGATCTAAGATCTCAGACCTGGGTCTGTATTTAAGATTTGTCCGTATTTTAATTTTTATTTTGAATGTCGATCTGCGATTGCAGACCTGGGTCTGTTTTCAAATTCCGACTTTTATTTTGAATGTTGATCTACGATCTCAGACCTTGGTCTGCATTCATGTTTTGTATGTCTTTTCACTTTTATTTTGAATGTTGATCTATGATCTCAGACCTGGGTCTGCATTCAAATTTTGCCATTATTTTAACTTTTATTTTGTATATCGATCTACGATCTCATACCTGGGTCTGCAATCAAATTTTGTCCTTATTTCAACTTTTATTTTGAATGTCGATCTACGATTGAAGCCCTGGGTCGTTATTCAAATTCCAACTTTTTTCTTGAATGTTGATCTACGGTCTCAGACCTGGTCTGCATTCAAGTTTTGTAAGTCATTTCACTTTTATTTTGAATGTTGATCTACGATCTCAGACCTGGGTCTGCATTCATGTTAAGTCCGTCTTTTAACTTTCATTTTGAATGTCGATCTACGATTGCAGACCTGGGTCTGTATTCAAATTCCGACTTTTATTTTGAATGTTGATCTCCGATCTCAGACCTGGGTCTGTATTCAAGTTCTGTCCGTCTTTTAACTTTTATTTTGAATGTCGATCTACGATTGCAGACCTGGATCTTTATTCAAATTTTGACTTAATTTTTTTAATGTTGATCTACGATCTCACATTGTCGATTTAAGACTGTTAGGACTGGTGTTCAATCCAACTTTGCATCTTACTTTTTTTATTTATTAGATTTTATTTATACAATATAGTCATTTATTTATGTTTATGTATTGCCTTTTGTAAATTGACCGTTCAGCTGTTCAAACAAAGATTTTTGTCTCTTCTGTCCTTTCCTCGATCTCTTCTTTGGCTCTGCTTGCCAAAGGCCAGCAGGGCTTATGTCAAGCCTTTTTCTTGAAGACGCGATAGCATTCCCTCATTTTTCAACAAATCTTAACCAAACTTGCACAGCATCTATATAACCACAAAATCTCAGACAAGTTCTTGAGCCAGCCTGATTGAACCACAAATGTCCGATGACACAGGGCTTACAAGCACATGTTTAAGGAAACTTAAAAAACACATTTTCTCTGAAAATTCAAGCCATAAACCTTAGATATTTGAAACGAAACATTGTTACTACAGGGGCTTTTGAAAATGTTGTAGAAGTCTGGTTCCCGGTGTCAAATTTGGGCATTTCACCTGAAGATATCCTATTTGTCCTCTCTAGTGAAGTCAAACACGACTTCATTGAACTTGGTGACGAGGATAACATACATATGCAAACAGCCCTTGTCAGGACGTTTGACATACAGAGACAAGAGATGTGGAGGGTAAGCCTGATCTGCCCGCAGAAAGGACAAGTGAAAGAAACAGTGCAAGGATTTTGCTTATGATGATGTGTAAATGATAATAGCGAAGACTATAGTAGATGTTTTACTTAAGGTAACACTATTTGGTACTTTCAGGGAACTATGTTTAAAACTTTTGGAGATCTAGGGAACAGTGGAAATACTTTTAGAGATCTTGAAAACATGGACAAAATACTTTTGGGGAACTTTGGCAAATACTTTTGGAGATCTGGGGAACAATAGACATTACTTTAAGAGATCCAGGAAACATGGACCGTCCCTGGGAGGGCCTCAATATTCAAACAAAACCTTGTTCTAAGTATCTTTCTTTTAGCTGTTAAGAGTCGAAGATTATAATTATATATTAGCCACAATGAGGCAAACGCAGCACTTGGTTCCTGTAGAATTTGTGGAGTTTCACATATTTATTATTGTTTTTGTAAAAATAATAGTTATTCCCAAAATATGAATTACTCTAAGACTTGCAAAAATATGACATATCATTTACATATAATATATGCAGTATGAATGTATCATAATACCCGGCAAATACCTGTCTTACAGTGCATTACTAAGAGCTGATATGAGCTGTTATGTCAAGTCTAAAAGGTAAAAGTGTAAAAATAGGCATTTGTATAAAAAAACATCTTTTCGTGGCAGTATGCCCCCGGACACCCCTAACAAAGTTGTGATTGTGCCTCCTTTAAAATAAAACATGACAATATAAAATAACTACTTCAACATGCCCGATACCTCAGCATAATAATATCTTTTTTCATACAAACACAACATGTATTCTTCTACATCACAGAATTGCGAGAGATTGTGATATTGTCGTCGCTTTAATTTAACATATTTTTCAAGCGTGTAAGTTACATAACGGTAATAGTTTCAATAAAAACAGATAAAAAAAGAATAAAAATATATATATTATTATTTTTATATTTTCTTAGCTTTTACCGCGGTTTGAACACACGGCGGTTTAAACACACGATATCCTGAATGACAGTCAAAGGCGTTAACCATTAGACCACTTTGGAGCCTAATAGTATTGTAATAGTTAACACCTTTTAAAGCTGTGAGGTATTGAAAGGGGCGTCATTCTAGTTGACCGGAACTAGAATTAATTCATACGTTTGATATACGTTTTATGTTATGCAAATCGTTGTATCCGACTAAAAGATTTTGCTGGTGAATATAAAATACCTCGAAAATGTTTATGTTGTATCCAAACGTTTCGGCGGTTTGCTAGTACTGCGAATAGCCTAATTTTGAAATCCTCATTGATTTGGGGTCAACCCATCCAGTGTTATGTGGTTGTCTTACAATTGCTACAATCACCGGTCGTGGAGGATTGAGCGCCTTTTACTGTTCTCTCTCTATCCTTCTTATGTCTAATAACATAACTTTTTTTTCTTGATTTTGAATAAACCGTTTTCATTCCATATTTAATATGGATGTCATATTTGATAACTGGTTTTTCAAACACTACTATTACTCCGTTCTGCTTTCAGATTTCTCTACTAAAACTTTATCCTAAAGCTTTTTATTCTGTATGTTCAGAATAATAAGTGTCTTTCATTCTGGATTTCGCTTACTGATCTTATATATACTTGCTGCGATACAAAAGCGTCAATATTTCTCACTTTTCGCTTACTGTACCACATATGGCCAATATAGTGAACCGTTAAATGTTCATGTTAGGTAGGACAGCATTTTCTCTGTCTCTCCTCATGTTGCACCCCCCCCCCCCCCCCCTCCCTCTCACACATTCCATTATTGAAACGCTCCTACACCCATAAATGATCGCAATCAATACAAATACAACCAGTGTTGTATTAATCAATCACTGCTGCTGGGATAGATCACCTTGTGGTAACGTTAAATGTCGCACCGAAACTAAATGTTGCAACACTGACTGCTAAAGGACAAACACAACTATTATCTTCCTTCAGTACTCCGGACAAACAGAAGAAGGAGGTAGAAATTAAGATCTAATTATCTTTTTCTCATACAATAACATGTAATATTTGATAAACTGTAAGAGTGATACATAGATAGAAAATGAATAGTAATGTAGACTTGGGGATTGATTTTTTATGTATACCTAATGTAGATCATCTTAGAGATTGAACTGTCTTTGAAATATAACACTTAACATGGAGATTGAACAATTATAGCTTATTCTTCACTTATAGAACCGCAGCGGTGGTCTACTGGTATAGGGTTGGCCGCGCATGCCGAATGTCATGAGTTCGATCCCCGTCCTGTTCATATCATTGACTTAATAAAAACGGTACTAGAATTTCCTCGCTAAGCGCTCAGCATTTAAAAGATAGTACTAGGGTGTTCGGCCCGTTGTCAGTATAATTTGACTGTGTGGAGTATCATACCATATGTCTGCAGCATGATACTCGAGTGTGGCAGCGCTTAGAATACTGTCTCAAATAGAAACAGCAACAGCAACAGTTACAACAACAACAACAACAACAACAACAATATACGCATTTCAAATGGATGTGCTTTACTTTAGTTATGAAGTTACATATATACATATACATGTAGTTATAATTCATGGACGAACATAAGCTTTTAATCGAGTTCCATTGTTTTTTAAAACTTGACCCTCTTTTTGCCATTACCAATGACTCGATTAAAATAGCAGTGTCATTATTTACACAGCTGAGATGAGACCATATATATCTCTCTGAAAACTAGAAAAAAAATCATAGAAACAACGTACCTAAAAATATATATAGAAAACATAATGGTAGTTTCTGGCCATTTCTGCCTGCAGTAGCCAGTAGCAACAACCGAAGATACAGATGCGGATTCAAGATTTCAAATAAGAATGCGTTGCTAATATAGTATTTCACTGTATGTGCCTGCAGGAAAGCATCTTTGAAGGGAAAACATAAGTGATTGTGTGGGTAACTTTGGGCAATATGTTAGCATTTTGGCGTGGTAAACTTGAGTCATGACACCCTTATTCCATCTTCTTATCATATTTCTTCGAGCATTTTCTCTTTATTTATTTGATGTTTTTTATATGTTAATCCATTGTCTTTATACCTTGAAAATGAGCCCGGGGTAATATTTCCTGTTAACCTTCATATGTTTGTACGTTGTAAAATCAATCTCTTCTAAAATCTGCAATAAACCGAGTTTTAAGTAGGTGCCTCGTATTTTGTACACTACATAAGTCGGTGTATTGTGTTATTTAGCGGTTTTAGTAGCATGGAGTAATACTACTAGAATATCCAACTATTTCAGTGTGTTTACACTTCACAGATAAACTAAGTATTGTTTCCGTTTTAGAACAGTATCGTCCATCTCACTATTTTGTATGACATATCGCAGCTGTTTCAGACGCATAAACCATTACCTGTTCTTCATGTAATACATGTACAATATTTGCATTGTACTATTCATCTATTAGCCCTCGATGGCATAAATATATATCGCTAAATATTGAGGCCCTCCAAGGGGTTTTGGAGATCTGGAGAACATGACCATTTATTTTCAGAGATCTGGGGAACATTGGGCATTATTTTCAGAGATCCAGGGATCAAAGGCACAATTTTAGAGATCTAGGGATATTGCACTTAACGAAAAAAAAGAAAAAAGTACTAAATTTTACCAATTTTATCAGAGACAAATAAAAAGAGATAGGCAACTGGAGGTACTTGTCTAAATTTCAGGTGGCACATTTGGCGTTTTCAAGTTTAGTTTAAATTTATTTATTTTGCTTCGTTTGTGAAACAAGTTCTTAAAACTTAGACAATTCATCACGCTCTAAGTTTTCCTGGGTAAAACCAGTACTAAGTAAATGTGGAAAAAATGTCTTGCTCAAGGACACCACACATAATCGTGGCGGAGGATCGAACCCACGACCCTCCGAGTATGGGTTTGGTGCTCTACCAGTAGGCCACGCGGCGTTTTCTAAATCATGGAAACACAACTCCTTCAGAATCAAACAACATATTTTTGTGATTACGGTATCAAAGGAAAGGGGTTGATTGCAAACTTGGGAGATTAATGTTTCTTTTTTTTAAATTTAAAGAAATGAAGAATTTTTGACGCTTACAGTAATGTTATTTTTTGTGATCATTTTATCTTTTTATCCCATTTTTAAAGTAAGAAATAAGAAAAATTTCTTTAAATATCGATATAAAACTTTCGCCAGCTTTGGAAAACTTACTTCTTCATCTTTCAACATAATAATTTTATTTTTATTTTGTGTTGTTTAACCGTATTTGTTAAATCAAGACTACTGTACAATTTTTTATCAAAAACAAATTCGTGATAATTTCAACATATTTCGTTTTCAATCCGTAATAATTTAAATTCAGAATAAAAATATTAAATAATTGATAATTGGAATTGGTAATCAATCTTAGCAGTTTTACTTTCTTAACAAAAGTATTTAATTCAGACAACATCGAAGAGTTATTAAAGAAATACTAAAAGTGCCGTGTACATTACATTGCTATTAGCCTGCCAGTCTCTTTAATTAAGTCGCTGATTTTATGTATAATTTGTTAACCCCCTCCCCCCCCCCTCCCACACACACACACACACACACACACACAAACACACACACACATGTCGTAATTAGAAAAACAAGCCAGCTCTGAGATCGTAGATCGACATTTACATCTAATTAACATTAAAATGTTAATGTAGCAGTTCGACATTTGATATTGTTTACATAGTTCTACAATAGTACATCAGCATTCACAGTAATTGTTAGAAGTTCGATTTGAATACAATTCCATGTCTGCGATTTGTAAAAACGTCATTTATAATGCTCAGAACGGTGAACAAATTTTAAAATGTCATAGTCGGAATTGAATTTCCAACGATCGCTTTGAATATTGACGTTATTATATAGAAATTTCGATCGGAGATCCATATTTAAAAATTTTTTTATATCGAGTAATAACATCAAAAAATAAGTTCAAATCTGACATCAACGTCGCAAAACGTTCAGGTCGATATGAAACAATTGGAGATCAACATTCGAGAAAAATTTCAGATTTGAGATTATCGTTTGAAGATTTTGGAATTACAACTATAACAGAAAACAGTGTATTTTCGTGTTTCTTTTTTTTGCTACCTTATTCCTCCCCTAAGAACTTTAAATTGATGATTTAAAGATTAAACTTGTATAACATGAACAAAATACCAATAGAAGAACGTTGTTTAACGTTATAAAAAATGAAAACCACGTAATAATAGAATAAAGTAAAATGGCAGACTCGAGTTATTCTTCTTTCGGTAACTGGGCATAAACCTAATCTTGATTACCCTCAATGTTGAAGAGTTATTTTACTTGAATACCGGGAGACAGAACGCAAGTAACAAACTGCTCAAATAGATATAAGTGGTAGATTTCAATCAAACAGAAAACTCTCTACATAACTATAAGACTGTTAATGCACGTTCAGTATTCATTCTAAGAATGTTTCGTTGTTACATAAGATATAAGACCTGTACAAGCATGACATACATATTTTCAAGGAACGTTAGTTGAAATCATTGAAAGGAAATAATTTCTGCTGATTTTCAAAAGCTAGTAAAATCCGATAAATATCTTTTAATCACGGTGAATAGCCGGTAAATAATTTCTCTATTTTTTCAGAACATTTGACGCCAAAACGACTCATGCCCGGACACATTCATTTACACTCAATAGCCGTTGTGATCTCTCTGTCAACTACACCGTACATAATAAAAGTGACTTTTTTGCTAACAAATTTTAAATTATATTATTATAGTTCTCTTTTAACGATAGTACTGTTATGGCAACCCACAAGTATTAAGATATTACGAAAGTATATCAGTATTTAAAGTTGAATAAAGTTCAAAAAGGAAGTTATAACCTCAAAGACAATAATCAAATACATTTTTTTAATAAAAAAAAATTAGCCCGTAGACTGTGATCGGGTGCCAATATAATAATCATTTGTTGAATAACTTGAATAATATAAATCCACTTAGTGATTATGTTTGCATTATAATATCCAAATTGTGATCATTAAAGAATTGTCATAGACAAATCTTACGCTTAAACTTTTCATGACCAAAATAACTAGAGCATGCTTGTTTGATCAACCAAACATAACTCATTAATAACCAATGGGATCAATCAATTTCTTTTGACACTTTAAAACACTACTTTATAGAGTATGTATCATAAAATAAAACAAGGGCATATTGTTATTGTTGCAAGTAAATTACATATTAATGTGTTTATAAATTTGTGAGAATCTATGTTTATCTAACATTTACAAAATTTAAAATAGATGTAACCATTTTTAAAATAATGGTAAATAAAAAAGATAATAACGAGTTATTTGTTTCATAAACTGTGACTATAACGATATCGAAGTCATGATTATGCTAGAGATGTATCGTCATGTATTTACAAATATCATATACACACATTCTGTTCAGGAATAGCAATAAGACTAAATATATGTAAAGCAAAACAAGAGACCCTAAAGGGTCTAATTCGCTCACTTGATTTGACATGGCAAAATGTTTCTATTGGAGAAAGCTTCTGAAAAGCTTTACTATGATAAGAATGGGATGCATCTGTTTCCTCATAACATTCTAGTGTCAAAATCAAAGACAACTCAATGGGCTCTTATTAACCCTATCTTCTTCGTTTGAAATCCGTTCTAAATAGAGACAATATATAACAAATATTTATACAAAATTTACCAAAAATGGCTTGTTTAACTTAGTTCTACAGAAAAGAGTGTTTTTTTTTTGTTTTTTTTAAATCCCAATTTTATTCATTTTGGACCACTGCTGGCTCGTTATCGATTTTAAATTCGCTTTATAAGGTTATAGTCCCACCGTCTCCGATCAAACAATTCTCCAGATATAAAGATGATGAAAACAATTCCTAAAATAAATGATAGAAATAAAATTAACTGGTTTCTCATATTATTTCTATGTCTCCCTAATAGGTCCCCATATATCCTGTAAATTAACATAAGATAATTATGCATTAGTTACTATGATAAAATAAACACGTGTATTGGATTCTCTTCATAGAATACATACATTTCAATATCCTAATTACAGCAAATTATTGTTCTTATGAATAACGTTAATTTTTCATTTAACAACGGAGTCACGCTTATAACCAATAACCCAGCTTGTTAACAACCCTGTTACAATATCGGCAATTTTTTCAATAAGATTCAGCGAATTGCATCTTCCTGGGTCTGCATTCAAATTCCAACTTTTATTTTGAATGTTGATCTACGATCTCAGACCTGGGTCTGCATTCATGTTAAGTCCGTCTTTAACTTTTAATTTGAAAGTCGATCTACGATTGCAGACCTGGGTCGTTATTCAAATTCCGACTTTTACTTTGAATGTTGATCTACGATCTCAGACCTGGGTCTGTATTCAAGTTTTGTCCGTCTTTTCACTTTTATTTTGAATGTTAATCTACGATCTCAGACATGGGTCAGCATTCAAGTTTTATCCGTGTTTTCACTATTATTTTGAATGTTGATCTACGATCTCAGACCTGGGTCTGTATTCAAGTTTTGTCCGTCTTTTCACTTTTATTTTGAATGTTAATCTACGATCTCAGACATGGGTCAGCATTCAAGTTTTATCCATGTTTTCACTATTATTTTGAATGTTGATCTACGATCTCAGGCCTGGGTCTGCATTCATGTTAAGTCCTTCTTTAACTTTTATTTTGAATGTCGATCTATGATTGCAGACCTGGGTCGTTATTAAAATTCAGACTTTTATTTTGAATGTTGATCTACGATCTCAGACATGGGTCTGCATTCAAGTTTTATCCTTTTTTTCACTTTATTTTTTAATGTTGATCAACGATCTCAGACCAGGGTCTGCATTCAAGTTTTGTCCATCTTTTCACTTTTATTTTGAATGTTGATCTACAATCTCAGACCTGGGTCTGTAATCAATTTCAGTCCGTCTTTTAACTTTTATTTTTAATGTTGATTAACGATCTCAAACCTGGGTCTGTATTCAAATTCCGACTTTTATTTTGAATGTTGATCTACGATCTCAGACCTGGGTCTGCATTCAAAATTTATCCTTTTTTTCACTTTATTTTTGAATGTTGATCTACGATCTCAGACCTGGGTTTGCATTCAAGTTTTGTCCATCTTTTCACTTTTATTTTGAATGTTGATCTACGATCTCAGACCTAGGTCTGCATTCGTGTTAAGTACGTCTTCAACTTTTACTTTCAATGTCGATCTACGATTTCAGACCTGGGTCGTTATTCAAATTCCGACTTATTTCTTGAATGTTGATCTACAATCTCAGACCTGGTTCTGCATTCAAGTTTTGTCTGTCTTTTCACTTTTATTTTGAATGTTGATCTACGATCTCAGACCTGGGTTTGCATTCAAGTTTCGTCCATCTTTTCACTTTTATTTTGAATGTTGATCTACGATCTCAGACCTAAGTCTGCATTCGTGTTAAGTAAGTCTTCAACTTTTACTTTGAATGTCGATCTACGATTGCAGACCTGGGTCGTTATTCAAATTCAGACTTATTTCTTGAATGTTGATCTACGATCTCAGACCTGGTTCTACATTCAAGTTTTGTATGTCTTTTCACTTTTATTTTGTATGTTGATCTACGATCTCAGACCTGGGTCTGTATTCAAATTCCAACTTATATTTTGAATGTTGATCTACGATCTCAGACCTGGGTCTGCATTCAAGTTTTATCTGTCTTTTCACTTTTATTTTGAATGTTGATCAATGATCTCAGACCCGGGCCTGCATTCATGTTTAATCCGTCTTTCACTTTTATTTTGAATGTCGATCTACGATTGCAGACCTGGGTCGTTATTCAAATTCCGACTTTTATTGTGAATGTTGCTCTACGATCTCAGACCTGGGTCTGTATTCAAATTCCGACGTTTATTTTGAATGTTGATCCATATCAGACCGTGGTCTTAATTCAAGTTTTGTCCGTCTTTTCACTTTTATTTTGAATATTGATCTACAATCTCAGACATAGGTGTGTATTCTAGTTCAGTCGGTCTCTTAACTTTTATTTTGAATGTTGATCTACGATCTCAGACCTGGGTCTGCATTTAAGATTTGTCCGTATTTAAATTTTTATTTTGAATGTCGATCTGCGATTGCAGACCTGGGTCTGCATTCAAATTCCGACGTTTATTATGAATGTTGATCGATATCAGACCGTGGTCTTAATTCAAGTTTTGTCCGTCTTTTCACTTTTATTTTGAATATTGATTTACATTCGCAGATCTGGGTCTGCATTCATGTTAAGTCCGTCTTTTACTTTTATTTTTAAAGTCGATCTACGATTGCAGACCTGGGTCGTTATTCAAATTCCGACTTTTACTTTGAATGTTGATCTACGATCTCAAACCTGGGTATGTATTCAAGTTTTGTCCGCCTTTTCACTTTTATTTTGAATGTTAATCTACGATCTCAGACATGGGTCTGCATTCAAGTTTTATCCGTGTTTTCACTATTATTTTGAATGTTGATCTACGATATCAGACATGGGTCTGCATTCATGTTAAGTCCGTCTTTAACTTTTATTTTGAATGTCGATCTATGATTGAAGACCTGGGTCTGTATTCTAATTCCTACTTTTATTTTGAATGTTTGTCTACGTTCTCAGACCTTGGTCTGCATTCAAGATTTATCCTTTTTTTCACTTTATTTTTGAATGTTGATCTACGATCTCAGACCTGGGTTTGCAATCAAGTTTTATCCATCTTTTCACTTTCATTTTGAATATTGATCTACGATCTCAGGCCTGGGTCTGTATTCTAGTTCAATCGGTCTCTTAACTTTTATTTTGAATGTTGATCTACGATCTCAGACCTGGGTCTGCATTTAAGATTTGTCCGTATTTTAATTTTTATTTTGAATGTTGATCTACGATCTCAAACCTTGGTCTGCATTCAAGTTTTGTCTGTCTTTTCACTTTTATATTGAATGTTGATCTACGATCTCCGAAATGGGTCTGTATTAAAATTGCAACTTTTACTGTGAATGTTGATCTACAATCTCAGACCTGGGTCTGCATTCAAGCTTTGTCCATCTTTTCACTTTTATTTTGAATGTTGATCTACGATCTCAGACCTGGGTCTGTATTCAAATTCCGACTTTTATTTTGAATGTTGATCTACGATCTCAGACCTGGGTCTGTATTAAAATTGCAACTTTTACTGTGAATGTTGATCTACGATCTGAAAGCTGGGTTTGCATTCAAGTTTTGTCCATCTTTTCACTTTTATTTTGAATGTTGAATTACGATCTCAGACCTACATCTGCATTCGTGATAAGTACGTCTACAACTTTTACTTTGAATATCGATCTACGATTGCAGACCTGGGTCGTTATTCAAATTCCGAATTTTTTCTTGAATGTTGATCTACGATCTCAGACCTGGTTCTGCACTCAAGTTTTGTCTGTCTTTTCACTTTTATTTTGAATGTTGATCTACGGTCTCAGACCTGGGTCTGCATTCAAGTTTTATCTGCCATTTCACTTTTATTTTGAATGTTGATCAATGATCTCAGACCTGGGTCTGCATTCAAGTTTTATCCGTGTTTACACTATTATTTTGAATGTTGATCTACGATCTCAGACATGGGTCTGCATTCATGTTAAGTCCGTCTTTAACTTTTATTTTGAATGTCGATCTATGATTGAAGACCTGGGTCTGTACTCAAATTCCGACTTTTATTTTGAATGTTTATCTACGTTCTCAGACCTTGGTCTGCATTCAAGATTTATCCTTTTTTTCACTTTATTTTTGAATTTTGATCTACGATCACAGACCTGGGTTTGCATTCAAGTTTTATCCATCTTTTCACTTTCATTTTGAATATTGATCTACAATCTCAGACCTAGGTCTGTATTCTAGTTCAGTCGGTTTCTTAACTTTTATTTTGAAAGATGATCTACGATCTCAGACCTGGGTCTGCATTTAAGATTAATCCGTATTTAAATTTTTATTTTGAATGTCGATCTGCGATTGCAGACCTGGGTCTGCATTCAAATTCCGACTTTGATTTTGTATGTTGATCTACGATCTCAGACCTTGGTCTGCATTCAAGTTTTATCCTTTTTTTCACTTTATTTTTGAATTTTGATCTACGATCTCAGACCTGGGTTTGCATTCAAGTTTTATCCATCTTTCACTTTCATTTTGAATATTGATCTGCAATCTCAGACATAGGTCTGTATTCTAGTTCAGTCGGTCTCTTAACTTTTATTTTGAATGTTGATCTACGATCTCAGACCTGGGTCTGCATTTAAGATTTGTCCGTATTTAAATTTTTATTTTGAATGTCGATCTGCGATTGCAGACCTGGGTCTGCATTCAAATTCCGACTTTTATTTTGTATGTTGATCTACGATCTCAGACCTTGGTCTGCATTCAAGTTTTGTCTGTCATTTCACTTTTATTTTGAATGTTGATATATGATCTCAGACCTTGGTCTGCATTCAAATTTTGTCAGTATTTTAACTTTAATTTTGTATATCGATCTACGATTTCATACCTAGGTCTGCATTCAAATTTTGTACTTATTGTCACTTTAATTTTGAATGTTGATCTACGATCTCAGGCCTGGGTTTGCATTCAAGTTTTGTTCATCTTTTCACTTTAATTTTGAATGTTGATCTACATTCTCAAACCTGGGTCTGTATTCAAGTTAAGTCCGTCTATTAACTTTTATTTTGAATGTTGATCTACGATCTCAGACCTGGGTCTGTATTAAAATTCAGTCCGTCTGTTCATTTTTATATTGAATGCAAATCTACGATTGCAGACCTGAGTCGTTATTCAAATTCCGACTTTTACTGTGAATGTTGATCTTCGATTTCAGACATGGGTCTGCATTCAAATTTTGTCCATATTTTAACATTTAATTTTGAATGTCAATCTACTATTGCATTCCAGGGTCGTTATTCAAATTCCGACATTTATTTTGAATGTTGATCTACGATCTAAGAACTGGGTCTGTATTCAAGTTCTGTCGGTTTTAACTTTTATATTGAATGTTGATCTACGATCTCAAACCTGGGTCTGTATTAAAATTGCAACTTTTACTGTGAATGTTGATCTACGATCTCAGACCTGGGTCTGCATTCAAATTGTGTCCGTCTTTTAACTTTTATTTTGAATATTCATCTACGATCTCAGACTTTGGTCTGCATTTAAGAATTGTCAGTATTCTAGTTTTTATTTTGCATGTCGATCTGCAATTGCAGACCTGGGTCTGGATTCCAATTCCGACTTTTATTTTGAATGTTGATCTACGATATCAGACCTGGGTCAGCATTCAAGTTTTGTCCGTCTTTTCACTTTTATTTTGAATGATGATCTACGATCTCAGACCGGGTTCTGTATTCAAACTCAGTACATCTTTTCATTTTTATTTCGAATATTGATCTACGATCTCAGACCTGGGTCTGTATTCAAATTTTGTCTATATTTTATAATTTAATATTGAATGTCGATCTACGATTGCAGACCTGAGTCTGCATTCAAATTCCGACTTTTAATTTGAATGTTGATCTACGATCTCAGATTTGGGTCTGTATTCAAATTTCGACTTTTATTTTGAATGTCGATCTACGGTTGCAGACCTGGGTCGTTATTCAAATTTCGAGTTTTATTTTGAATGTTGATCTACGATCTCAGACCTTGGTCTGCATTCAAGTTTTGTCTGTCTTTTCACTTTTATTTTGAATGTCGATCTACGATTGCAAACCTGGGTCTGCATTCAAATTCCGACTTTTATTTTGAATGTTGATCTACGATCTCAGACCTGGGTCTGCTTTCAAATTTTGTCCGTATTTTAACATTTAATTTTGAATGTCAATCTACGATTGCAGACCTGTGTCTTATTCAAATTCCGACTTATATTTTGAATGTTGATGTACGATCTCAGACCTGGGTCTGCATTCAAGTTTTGTCTATCTTTTCACTCTTATTTTGAATGTTGAACTACGATCTCAGACCTGGGTCTGTATTCAAATTCCAACTTTTATACTGAATGTCGATCTACGATTGCAGACCTGGGTCGTTATTCAAATTTTGACTTTTATTTTGAATGTTAATTTACGATCTTAGACCTGTGTCTGCATTCAAGTTTTGTCTGTCTTTTCACTTTTATTTTGAAAGTTGATCTACGATCTAAGACCTGGGTCTGCATTCAAGTTTTGTCCGTCTTTTCACTTTTATTTTGAATGTTGATCTACGATCTCAGACCTGGGTCTGCATTCAAATTTTGTCTGTATTTTAACTTTTATTTTGAATGCCGTTCTACGATCTCAGACCTGGGTCTGCATTCAAATTGTGTCCGTATTTTAACTTTTATTTTGAATGTCGATCTACGATTGCAGACATGGGTAGTTATTCAAATTCCGACTTTTATTTCGAATGTTGATTTACGATCTCAGACCTGGGTCTGCATTCAAGTTTTATCCATCTTTTCACTTTCATTTTGAATATTGATGTACGATCTCAAACCTGGGTCTGTATTCTAGTTCAGTCGGTCTCTTAACTTTTATTTTGAATGTTGATGGACGATCTCAGACCTGGGTCTGTATTTAATATTTGTCCGTATTTTAATTTTTATTTTGAATGTCGATCTGCGATTGCAGACCTGGGTCTGCATTCAAATTCCGACTTTTATTTTGAAGGTTGATCTTCGATCTCAGACCTTGGTCTGCATTCAAGTTTTGTCTTTTTTTTTCACTTTTATTTTGAATGTTGATCTATGATCTCAGACAGGGGTCTGCATTCAAATTTTGTCCTTATTTTAAATTTTATTTAGAATGTCGATCTACGATTGCAGACCTGGGTCGTTATTCAAATTCCGACTTTTTTCTTGAATGTTGATCTCCGGTCTTAGACTTTGTCTGCATTCAAGTTTTGTAAGACTTTTCACTTTTATTTTAAATGTTGATCTACGATCTCCGACATGGGTCTGTATTCAAGTTTTGTCCGTATTTTAACTTTAGTTTTGAATGTTTATCTAGGATCTCAGACCTGGGTCTTCATTCATGTTAAGTCCGTCTTTTAACTTTCATTTTGAATGTCGATCTACGATTGCAGATCTGGGTCGTTATTCAAATTCCGACTTTTATTTTTAATGTTGATCTCCGATCTCAGACCTGGGTCTGTATTCAAGTTCTGTCCGTCTTTTAACTTTTATTTTGAATGTCGATCTACGATTGCAGACCTGGGTCTTTATTCAAATTTTGACTTTATTTTTGAATGTTGATCTACGATCTCAGACCTGGATCTGCATTGAATGTTGATCTACGATTGCAGACCTTGGACGTTATTTAAATTTTGACTTTTTTTTTTAAAGTTGATCTACGATCTCACATTGTCGATTTCAGACTGTAAGGACTGGTGTTCAACCCCACTTTGCATCTTACTTTTTTTATTTATTAGATTTTATTTATACAATATAGTCATTTATTTATGTTTATGTATTGCCTTTTGTAAATTAACCGTTCAGTTGTTCAAACAATGATTTTTGTCTCTACTGTCCTTTCCTCGATCTCTTCTTTAGCTCTGCTTGCCAAAGGCCAGCAAGACTGATGTCGTGGTAAGTTGTATGTCGTCCATCCGTTAGCCTTTTTCTTGAAAACGTGATAGCATCCCCTCATTTTTCAACAAATCTTAACCAAACTTGCACAGCATCTATATAACCACAAAATCTCAGACAAGTTCTTGAACCAGCCTGATTGAACCACAAATGTCCGATGACACAGGGCTTACAAGCACATGTTTAAGGAAACTTAAAAAACACATTTTCTCTGAAAATTCAAGCCATAAAGCTTTGATATTTGAAACGAAACATTGTTACTACAGGGGTCTTTTGAAAATGTTTTAGAAGTCTGGTTCCCGGTGTCAAATTTGGGCATTTCACCTGAAGAAATCCTATTTGTCCTCTCTAGTAAAGTCAAACACGACTTCATTGAACTTGGTGACGAGGATTGCATACATATGCAAACAGCCCTTGTCAGGACGTTTGACATACTGAGACAAGAGATATGGAGGGTAAGCCTGATCTGCCTGCAGAAAAGACAAGTGAAAGAAGCAGTGCAAGGATTTTGCTTATGATGATGTGTAAATAATAATAGCGAAGACTATAGTAGATGTTTTACTTAAGGGAACACTATTTGGTACTTTCAGGGAACTATGTTTAAAACTTTTGGAGATCTAGGGAACAGTGGGAATACTTTTAGAGATCTTGAAAACATGGACAAAATACTTTTGGGGAACTTTGGCAAATACTTTTGGAGATCTGGGGAACAATAGGCATTACTTTAAGAGATCCAGGAAACATGGACCGCCCCTGGGAGGGCCTCAATATTCAAACAAAACATTGTTCTAATTGTCTTTCTTTTAGCTGTGAAGAGTCGAAGATTATAATTATATATTAGCCACACTGAGGCAAACGCAGCACTTGGTTCCTGTAGAATTTGTGGAGTTTCACATGTTTATCATTGTTTTTGTAAAAATAATAGTTATTCCCAAAATATAAATTACTCTAAGACTTGCAAAAATATGACATATCATTTACATATAATATATGCAGTATGAATGTATCATAATACCCGGCAAATACCTGTCTTACAGTGCATTACTAAGAGTTGATATGTGCTGTTATGTCAAGTCTAAAAGGTAAAAGTGTAAAAATAGGCATTTGTATAAAAAAACATCTTTTCGTGGCAGTATGCCCCCGGACACCCCTAGCAAATTTGTGATTTTGCCTCCTTTAAAATAAAACATGACAATATAAAATAACTACTTCAACATGCCCAATACCTCAGCATAATAATATCTTTTTTCATACAAACACAACATGTATACTTCTACATCACAGAATTGCGAGAGATTGTGATATTGTCATTGCTTTAATTTAACATATTTTTCAAGCGTGTAAGTTACATTACGGTAATAGTTTCAATAAAAACAGATAAAAAAAGAATAAAAATATATATATTATTATTTTTATATTTTCTTAGCATTTACCGCGGTTTGAACACACGGCGTTTAAACACACGATATTCTGAATGACAGTCAGAGGCGTTAACCATTAGACCACTTTGGAGCCTAATAGTAGTGTAATAGTTAACACCTTTTAAAGCTGTGAGGCATTGAAAGGGGCGTCATTCTAGTTGACCGGAACTAGAATTTATTCATACGTTTGATATACGTTTTATGTTATGCAAATCGTTGTATCCGACTAAAAGATTTTACTGGTGAATATAAAATACCTCGAAAATGTTGATGTTGTATCCATACGTTTCAGCGGTTTGCTAGTACGGCGAATAGCCTAATTTTGAAATCCTCATTGATTTGAGGTCTACCCATACAGTGAGATGTGGTTGTCTAATTTTGAAATCCTCATTGATTTGGGGTCAACCCATCCAGTGTGATGTGGTTGTCTTACAATTGCTACAATCACCGATCGTGGATGATTGAGCTGAGCGCCTTTTACTGTATTCTCTCTATCCTTCTTATGTCTAATAACATAACTTTCTTTTCTTGTTTTTGAATAAACCGTTTTCATTCCATATTGATTATGGATGTCATGTTTGATAACTGGTTTTTCAAATGCTACTAGTACTCTGTTCTGCTTTCAGATTTCTGTACTAAAACTTTCGTTCTTTATCCTAAAGCTTTTTATTCTGTATATTCAGAATATTAAGTGTATTTCATTCTGGAGTGTGCTTACTCATCTTCTATATACTTGCTACGATACAAAAGCGTCCATATTTCTCACCTTTCGCTCACTGTACCACATATGGCCAATATAGTGAACCGTTTAATGTTCATGTTAGGTGGGCCAGCATTTTCTCTGGCCCTTTCTTTTTTTGCACCCACCCCCTCCCCCCCACCCCCTACCACACCCATAAATGATCGCAATCAATACAAATAAAACCAGTGTTGTATTAAACAATCACTGCTGCTGGGATAGATCACCTTGTGGTAACGTTAAATGTCGCACCGGAACTAAATGTTGCAACACTGACTGCTAAAGGACACACACAACTATTATCTTCCTTCAGTACTCCGGACAAACAGAAGAAGGAGGTAGAAATTAAGATCTAATTAACTTTTTCTCATACAATAACATTTAATATTTGATAAACTGTAACAATGATACACAGATAGAAAATTAATTGGATTGAAAGCATGCTTATGTCTTCATTTCTGATCCCAGTCTACCAGTTCCTGCAACCGTAGTGATAGTCTAGTGGTAAAGCGTCTGCCTCGCATCGGAAGGTCGTGGGTTCTATCAAAGAAAGTAGGTTCCAACACAACAAAAAGTATTTGTCCATATATGCATCAATTTATATTTTTGCACATATCTAGCAACAATTGTTTATTATTATTATTATAAAAGCATAATTCAAGTATTAAATTATTTTAAAAATATTTATATATACAATATTTATACGTTCACGTTCATTATACAGTGTAATATATATGACATTGTATAATAAACGTCAATATTGAGCTTTCTTTGAAATACATAATTTGTATACTTGATTTACTTTTAAAATGAGATGGTGACTGCTTGAAACAGCTTTCGAGAGCTTTGGAGGTTTCTGGCAACGTGTTAGACTGGGACCCTGTCCAACTTCATCTCATAATTGTATGTACCCGAAATAAATTTTGGATGGTAATTCAGAACACAGATATATTTAGTAACGTGAAGTTGTCTATGAGATCGGCAATCGTAGATCAACATTCAATGCAGATCCTGGTCTGAGATGGTAGATCAACATTAAAAAAAAAAGTCAAAATTTGAAAAACGACCCAGGTCTGCAATCGTAGATCAACATTCAATGCAGTTCCAGGTCTGAGATCGTAGACAACATTAAAGAAATGTCAAAATTTGAATAACGACCCAGATCTGCAATCGTAGATCAACATTCAATGCAGATCCAGGTCTGAGATCGTGGATCAACATTAAAAAATAAAGTCAAAACTTGAATAACGACCCAGGTCTGCAATTGTAGATCGACATTCAAAATAAAAGTTAAAAGACGGATAGATCTTGAATACAGACCCATGTCTGAAATCGTAGATCAACATTCAAAATAAAAGTCGGAATTTGACTAAGGACCCAGGCCTGCAATCGTAGATCGACATTCAAAATAACAGTTAATAGACGGACTTAACTTGAATACAGACCCAGGTCTGAGATCGTAGATCAACATTCAAAACAAAAATGAAAAGACGGACTGAGCTTGAATACAGACCAAGGTCTGAGATCGTAGATCAACATTCAAAATAACAGTCGGAATTTGAATAGCGACCCATGTCTTCAATCGTAGATCGAGTTTAAAGACGGACTTAACTTGAATGCAGTACCAGGTTTGAGATCGTAGATCAACATTCAAAATAAAAGTTAAAAGACGGACAAAACTTGAATGCAGACCCAGGTCTGAGGTCGTAAATCAACATTCAAAATAAAAGTTAAAATTCGGACTGAACTTGATTAACAACCCAGGTCTGAGATCGTAGATCAACATTCTAAATAATAGTTAAAAGACGGACTAAACTTGAATGCAGACCCAGGTCTGAGATCGTTGATCAACATTCAAAATAAAAGTCGGAATTTGAATGCAGACACAGGTCTGCAATCGTAGATCGACATTCAAAATAAAAGTTAAAAGACGGACAAAACACTTGAATACAGACTCAAGTCTGATATTGTGGATCAACATTCAAAGTAAAAGTCGGAATTTGAATAATGACCCAGGTCTGAGATAGTAGATCAACATTAACCCCCCTTCCCCCCCCCCCCCCCCCCCTCTACACACACACAAGTCGTAATTAGAAAACAATACAGGTCTGAGATCTAAGATCAACATTTAAATTTAATCAACATTAAAATGTTAATGTAGCAAATTTTAAAATGTCATGGTCGGAATTGAATTTTCAACGATCAGTTTGAATATTGACTTTCAGAAATAGAAGTTTCGATCGAAGATCCATATTTAAAAAAATATTCAGATCGAATAATAACATCAAAAGATAAGTTCAAATCTGACATCAACGTCGCAAATCGTTCAAGTCGATATGAAACAATTGGAGATCAACATTCGAGAAAAATCTCAGATTTGAGATTATCGTTTGAAGATTTTGGAATTACAACTATAACAGAAAACAGTTTATTTTCGTGTTTCTTTTTTTGCTACCTTACTCCTCCCCTAAGAACTTTAAATTGATGATTTAAAGATTATACTTGTATATAATGAACAAAATACCAATAGAAGAACGTTGTTTAACGTTATGCAAAATGAAAACCGCGTAATAATAGAATAAAGTAAAATGGCAGACTCAAGTTAGTTAAGATATTCTTCTTTCGGTAACTGGGCATAATCCTAATCTTGATTTCCCTCAGTGTTGAAAAGTTATTTTACTTGAATACCGGGAGACAGAACGCGAGAAACAAACTGCTCAAATAGATATAAGTGGTACATTTCAATCAAATAGAAAAATCTCTACATAACTATAAGTCTGTTAATGCACGTTCAGTTTTCATTCTAAGAATGTTTCGTTGTTACATAAGATATAAGACCTGTACAAGCATGACATACATATTTTCAAGTAACGTTAGTTGAAATCATTGAAAGGAAAGAATTTCCGCTGATTTTTAAAAGCTAGTAAAATTCGATTAATATCTTTAAATCACGTGAATGGCCGGTAAATGATTAATCTATTTTTCTTCAGAACATTTGACGCCAATACGACACATGCCCGGACACATTCATTTACACTCAATCGCCGTTGTGATCTCTCTGTCAACTACACCGTACATAATGAAAGTGACATTTTTGCTAACAAATTTTAAATTATATTATTATAGTTCTCTTTTAACGATAGTACTGTTATGGCAACCCACAAGTATTAAGATATTACGAAAGTATATCAGTATTTAAAGTTGAAAAAAGTTCAAAAAGGAAGTTATAACCTCAAAGACAATAATCAAATACATTTTTTAAAAAAAAAAAAATAGCCCGTAGACTGTGATCGTGTGCCAATATAATAATCATTTGTTGAATAACTTGAATAATATAAATCCACTTATTGATTATGTTTGCATTATAATATCCAAATTGTGATCATTAAAGAATTGACATAGACAAATCTTACACTTAAACTTTTCATGACCAAAATAACTAGTGCATGCTTGTTTGATCAACCAAACATAACTCATTAATAACCAATGGGATCAATCAATTTCTTTTGACACTTTAAAACACTACTTTATAGAGTATGTATCATAAAAAAAACAAGGGCATCTTGTTATTGTTGCAAGTAAAATAACATATTAATGTGTTTATAAATTTGTGAGAATCTATGTTTATCTAACATTTACAAAATTTAAAATAGATGTAACCATCTTTAAAATAATGGTAAATAAAAAAGATAATAACGAGTTATTTGTTTCATAAACTCTGACTGTAACGATATCGAAGTCATGATTATGCTAGAGATGTATCGTCATTTATTTACACATATCATATACACAGATTCTGTTCAGGAATAGCAATAAGACTAAATATATGTAAAGCAAAATAAGAGACCCTAAAGGGTCTAATTCGCTCACTTGATTTGACATGGCAAAATGTTTTTATTGGAGAAAGCCTCTGAAAAGCTTTACTATGATAAGAATAGGATGCATCTGTTTCCTCATAACATTCTAGTGTCAAAATCAAAGACAACTCCATGGGTTCTTATTAACCCTATCTTCTTCGTTTGAAATCCGTTCTAAATAGAGACAATTTATACCAAATATTTATACAAAAATATACCAAAAATAGCTTGTTTAACTTAGTTCTTGAGAAAAGAGTGTTTGTTGTTTTTTTAAATCCCAATTTAATTCATTTTGGACCGCTGCTGGCTCGTTATCGATTTTAAATTCGCTTTATGAGGTTATAGTCCCACCGTCTCCGATCAAACAATTCTCCAGATATAAAGATGATGAAAACAATTCCTAAAATAAATGATAGAAATAAAATTAACTGGTTTCTCATATTATTTCTATGTCTCCCTAATAGGTCCCCATATATCCTGTAAATTAACATAAGATAATTATGCATTAGTTACTATGATAAAATAAACACGTGTATTGGATTCTCTTGATAGAATACATACATTTCAATATCCTAATTACAGCAAATTGTTGTTCTTATGAATAACGTTAATTTTTCATTTAACAACGAAGTCACGTTTATAACCAAAAACCCAGCTTGTTAACAACCCTGTTACAATATCGGCAATTTTTACAATAAGATTCAGCGAATTGCATCTTCCTGGGTCTGCATTCAAATTCCGGCTTTTATGTTGAATGTTGATCTACGATCTCAGTCCTGGGTCTGCATTCATGTTAAGTCCGTCTTTAACTTTTAATTTGAAAGTCGATCTACGATTGCAGACCTGGGTCGTTATTCAAATTCCGACTTTTACTTTGAATGTTGATCTACGATCTCAGACCTGGGTCTGTATTCAAGTTTTGTCCGTCTTTTCACTTTTTATTTTGAATGTTAATCTACGATCTCAGACATGGGTCTGCATTCAAGTTTTATCCATGTTTTCACTATTATTTTGAATGTTGATCTACGATCTCAGGCCTGGGTCTGCATTCATGTTAAGTCCTTCTTTAACTTTTATTTTGAATGTCGATCTATGATTGAAGACCTGGGTCGTTATTCAAATTCCGACTTTTATTTTAAATGATGATCTACGATCTCAGACCTGGGTCTGTATTCAAGTTCTGTCAATCTTTTAACTTTTATTTTGAATGTCGATCTACGATTGCAGACCTGGGTCTGTATTCAAATTCCGACTTTTATTTTGAATGTTGATCTACGATCTCAGACCTGGGTCTGCATTCAAGTTTTATTCTTTTTTTCACTTTATTTTTGAATGTTGATCTACGATCTCAGACCAGGGTCTGCATTCAAGTTTTGTCCATCTTTTCTTTTTTATTTTGAATGTTGATCTACAATCTCAGACCTGGGTCTGTAATCAATTTCAGTCCGTCTTTTAACTTTTATTTTGAATGTTGATCAACGATCTCAGACCTGGGTCTGTATTCAAATTCCGACTTTTATTTTGAATGTTGATCTACGATCTCAGACCTGGGTCTGCATTCAAGATTTATCTTTTTTTTCACTTTATTTTTGAATGTTGATGTACGATCTCAGACCTGGGTTTGCATTCAAGTTTTGTCCATCTTTTCACTTTTATTTTGAATGTTGATCTACGATGTCAGACTAAGGTCGGCATTCGTGTTAAGTACGTCTTCAACTTTTACTTTGAATGTCGATTTACGATTGCAGATCTGGGTCGTTATTCAAATTCCGACTTATTTCTTGAATGTTGATCTACGATCTCAGACCTGGTTCTACATTCAAGTTCTGTCTGTCTTTTCACTTTAATTTTGAATGTTGATCTACGATCTGAGATCTGGGTCTGTTTTCAAATTCCGACTAATATTTTGAATGTTGATCTACGATCTCAGTCCTGGGTTTGCATTCAAGTTTTATCCTTTTCTTCACATTATTTTTGAATGTTGATCTACGATCTCAGACCTGGGTCTGCATTCAAGTTTTGTCAATCTTTTCACTTTTATTTTGAATGTTGATCTACGATCTCAGATCTGGGTCTGTAATCAAGTTCAGTCCGTTTTTTAACTTTTATTTTGAATGTTGATCAACGATCTCAGACCTGGGTCTGTATTCCAATTCCGACTTTTATTTTGAATGTTTATCTACGTTCTCAGACCTTGGTCTGCATTCAAGTTTTATCCTTTTTTTCACTTTATTTTTGAATGTTGATCTACGATCTCAAACCTGGGTTTGCATTCAAGTTTTATCCATCTTTTCACTTTCATTTTGAATATTGTTCTACGATCTCAGACCTGGGTCTGTATTCTAGTTCAGTCGGTCTCTTAACTTTTATTTTGAATGTTGATCTAAGATCTCAGACCTGGGTCTGCATTTAAGATTTGTCCGTATTTTATTTTTCTTTTGAATGTCGATCTGCGATTGCAGACCTGGGTCTGCATTCAAATTCCGACTTTTATTTTGAATGTTGATCTACGATCTCAGACCTTGGTCTGCATTTAAGTTTTGTCTGTCTTTTCACTTTTGTTTTGAATGTTGATCTATGATCTCAGACCTGGGTCTGCATCCAAATTTTGTCCTTATTTTCACTTTTATTTTGAATGTTGATCTACGATCTCAAACCAGGGTCTGTATTCAAGTTTAGTCCGTCTATTAACTTTTATTTTGAATGTTGATCTACGATCTCAGACCTGGTTCTGTATTAAAATTTAGTCCGTCTGTTCATTTTTATTTTGAATGCTAATCTACGATTGCAGACCTGAGTCGTTATTCAAATTCCAACTTTTACTGTGAATGTTGATCTACGATTTCAGACATGGGTCTGCATTCAAATTTTGTCCATATTTTAACATTTAATTTTGAATGTCAATCTACGATTGCAGACCAGGGTCTTTATTCAAATTCCGATATTTATTTTGAATATTAACCTACGATCTAAGAACTGGGTCTGTATTCAGGTTCTGTCAGTTTTAACTTTTATATTGAATGTTGATCTACGATCTCAGACCTGGGTCTGTATTAAAATTGCAACTTTTACTGTGAATGTTGATCTACGATTTCAGAACTGGGTCTGCATTCAAGCTTTGTCCGTCTTTTCACTTTTATTTTGAATGTTGATCTACGATGTCAGACCTGGGTTTGTACTAAGGTTCAGTCCGTCTTTTAACTTTTATTTTGAATATTGATCTATGATCTCAAACCTGGGTCTGCATTTAAAATTTGTCAGTATTCTAGTTTTTATTTTGAATGTCGATCTGCGATTGCAGACCTGGGTCTGCATTTCAATTCAGACTTTTATTTTGAATGTTGATCTACGATATCAGACCTGGGTCAGCATTCAAGTTTTGTCCGTCTTTTCACTTTTATTTTGAATAACGATCTACGATCTCAGACCTGGGTCTGTATTCAAGCTCAGTACATCTTTTCATTTTTATTTCGAATATTGATATACGATCTCAGACCGGGGACTGCATTCAAATTTTGTCCATATTTTATAATTTAATTTTGAATGTCGATCTACGATTGCAGACCTGGGTCTGCATTCAAATTCCGACTTTTATTTTGAATGTTGATCAAAGATCTCAGACCTGGGTCTGTATTCAAATTTCGACTCTTATTTTGAATGTCGGTCTACGATTGCAGACCTGGGTCGTTATTCAAATTCCGAGTTTTATTTTGAATGTTGATCTACGATCTCAGACCTTGGTCTGCATTCACGTTTTGTCTGTCTTTTCACTTTTATTTTTAATGTTAATCTACGATCTCTGATCTGGGTCTGTATTCAAATTCCAACTTTTATTTTGAATGTCGATCTAAGATTGCAAACCTGAGTCTGCATTCAAATTCCGATTTTTATTTTGAATGTTGATCTACGATCTCAGACCTGGGTCTGCTTTCAAATTTTGTCCGTATTTTAACATTTAATTTTGAATGTCAATCTACGATTGCAGACCTGTGTCTTATTCAAATTCCGACTTATATTTTGAATGTTGATCTAAGATCTCAGACCTGGGTCTGTATTCAAATTTCGACTCTTATTTTGAATGTCGATCTACGATTGCAGACCTGGGTCGTTATTCAAATTCCGAGTTTTTTTTGAATGTTGATCTACGATCTCAGACCTGGGTCTGCATTCAAGTTTTGTCTATCTTTTCACTTTAATTTTGAATGTTA
This sequence comes from Panopea generosa, assembly GCA_029582155.1. Taxonomy (NCBI): domain Eukaryota; kingdom Metazoa; phylum Mollusca; class Bivalvia; order Adapedonta; family Hiatellidae; genus Panopea; species Panopea generosa. The sequence goes on along the minus strand of CM055896.1, from coordinate 17,236,451 downwards.
AACTACGATCTCAGACCTGTGTCTTATTCAAATTCCGACTTATATTTTGAATGTCGATCTACGATCTCAGACCTGGGTCTGCATTCAAGTTTTGTCTATCTTTCTACTTTTATTTTGAATGTTGAACTACGATCTCAGACCTGGGTCTGTATTCAAATTCCAACTTTTATATTGAATGTCGATCTACGATTGCATACCTGGGTCTGCATTTAAAATTTGTCAGTATTCTAGTTTTTATTTTGTATGTCGATCTGCGATTGCAGACCTGGGTCTGCATTCCAATTCAGACTTTTATTTTGAATGTTGATCTACGATATCAGACCTGGGTCAGCATTCAAGTTTTGTCTGTCTTTTCACTTTTATTTTGAATGATGATCTACGATCTCAGACCTTGGTCTGTATTCAAGCTCAGTACATCTTTTCATTTTTATTTTGCATATTGATCTACGATCTCAGACATGGGACTGCGTTCAAATTTTGTCCATATTTTATAATTTAGTTTTGAATGTCGATCTACGATTGCAGACCTGGGTCTGCATTCAAATTCCGACTTTTAATTTGAATGTTGACCTACGATCTCTGACCTGGGTCTGTATTCAAATTTCGACTCTTATTTTGAATGTCGATCTACGATTGCTGACCTGGGTCGTTATTCAAATTCCGAGTTTTATTTTAAATGTTGATCTACGATTTCAGACATTGGTCTGCATTCAAGTTTTGTCTGTCTTTTCACTTTTATTTTGAATGTTGATCTATGATCTCTGATCTGGGTCTGTATTCAAATTCCAACTTTTATTTTGAATGTCGATCTACGATTGCAAACCTGGGTCTGCATTCAAATTCCGACTTTTATTTTGAATGTTGATCTACGATCTCAGCCCTGGGTCTGCTTTCAAATTTTGTCCGTATTTTAACATTTAATTTTGAATGTCAATCTACGATTGCAGACCTGTGTCTTATTCAAATTCCGACTTATATTTTGAATGTTGATCTACGATCTCAGACCTGGGTCTGCATTCAAGTTTTGTCTATCTTTTCACTTTTATTTTGAATGTTGAACTTCGATCTCAGACCTGAGTCTATATTCAAATTCCAACTTTTATTTTGAATGTCGATCTACGATTGCAAACATGGGTCTGCATTCAAATTCCGACTTTTATTTTGAATGTTGATCTACGATCTCAGACCTGGGTCTGCTTTCAAATTTTGTCCGTCTTTTAACATTTAATTTTTAATGTCAATCTACGATTGCAGACCTGTGTCTTATTCAAATTCCGACTTATATTTTGAATGTTGATCTACGATCTCAGACCTGGATCTGCATTCAAGTTTTGTCTATCTTTTCACTTTTATTTTGAATTTTGAACTACGATCTCAGACCTGTGTCTTATTCAAATTCCGACTAATATTTTGAATGTTGATCTGCGATCTCAGACCTGGGTCTGCATTCAAGTTTTGTCTCTCTTTTCACTTTTATTTTGAATTTTGAACTACGATCTCAGACCTGTGTCTTATTCAAATTCCGACTAATATTTTGAATGTTGATCTACGATCTGAGACCTGGGTCTGCATTCAAGTTTTGTCTATCTTTTCACTTTTATTTTGAATGTTGAACTACGATCTCAGACCTGGGTCTGTATTCAAATTCCAACTTTTATATTGAATGTCGATCTACGATGGCAGAAATGGGTCTGCATTTAAAATTTGTCAGTATTCTAGTTTTTATTTTGAATGTTGATCTGCGATTGCAGACCTGGGTCTGCATTCCAATTCAGACTTTTATTTTGAATGTTGATCTACGATATCAGACCTGGGTTTGCATTCAAGTTTTGTCTGTCTTTTCACTTTTATTTTGAATGATGATCTACGCTCTCAGACCTGGGTCTGTATTCAAGCTCAGTACATCTTTTCATTTTTATTTCGAACATTGATCTACGATCTCAGACCTGGGACTGCGTTCAAATTTTGTCCATATTTTATAATCTAGTTTTGAATGTCGATCTACAATTGCAGACCTGGGTCTGCATTCAAATTCCGACTTTTAATTTGAATATTGATCTACGATCTCAGACCAGGGTCTGTATTCAAATTTCGACTCTTATTTTGAATGTCGATCTATGGTTGCAGACCTGGGTCGTTATTCAAATTATGAGTTTTATTTTGAATGTTGATCTACGATTTCAGACCTTGGTCTGCATTCAAGTTTTGTCTGTCTTTTCACTTTTATTTTGAATGTTGATCTACGATCTCTGATCTGGGTCTGTATTCAAATTCCAACTTTTATTTTGAATGTCGATCTACGATTGCAAACCTGGGTCTGCATTTAAATTCCGACTTTTATTTTGAATGTTGATCTAAGATCTCAGACCTGGGTCTGCTTTCAAATTTTGTCCGTATTTTAACATTTAATTTTGAATGTCAATCTACGATTGCAGACCTGTGTCTTATTCAAATCCGACTTGTATTTTGAATGTTGATCTACGATATCCGACCTAGGTCTGCATTCAAGTTTTTTCACTTTTATTTTGAATGTTGAACTACGATCTCAGACCTGGGTCTGTATTCAAATTCCAACTTTTATATTGAATGTCGATCTACGATTGCAGACCTGGGTCGTTATTCAAATTCTGACTTTTATTTTGAATGTTAATTTACGATTTCAGACCTGGGTCTGCATTCAAGTTTTGTCTGTCTTTTAACTTTTATTTTGAATGTCGATCTACAATTGCAGCCCTTTGTCTGCATTCAAATTCCGACTTTTATTTTGAATGTTGATCTACGATCTCAGACCTGGGTCTGCATTCAAGTTTAGTCCGTCTTTTAACTCTTATTTATAATGTTGATCTACGATCTCAGACCTGGGTTATTAATCAAGATTCAGCGAATTGCATCTTCCTGGGTCTGCATTCAAATTCCGACTTTTATGTTGAATGTTGATCTACGATCTCAGACCTGGGTCTGCATTCATGTTAAGTCCGTCTTTAACTTTTAATTTGAAAGTCGATCTACGATTGCAGACCTGGGTCGTTATTCAAATTCCGACTTTTACTTTGAATGTTGATCTACGATCTCAGACCTGGGTCTGTATTCATGTTTTGTCTGTCTTTTCAGTTTTATTTTGAAAGTTGATCTACGATCTAAGACCTGGGTCTGCATTCAAGTAAAGTCCGTCTTTTAACTTTTATTTTGAATGTCGATCTACGATTGCAGACATGGGTAGTTATTTAAATTCCGACTTTTATTGTGAATGTTGATCTACGAACTCAGTCCTGGGTTTGCATTCAAGTTTTATCCATCTTTTCACTTTCATTTTGAATATTAATCTACGATCTCAGATCTGGGTCTGTATTCTAGTTCAGTCGGTCTCTTAACTTTTATTTTGAATATTGATCTACGATTTCAGACCTTGGTCTGCATTCAAGTTTTGACTGTATTTTCACTTTTATTTTGAATGTTGATTTATGATCTCAGACCTGGGTCTGCATTCAAATTTTGTCATATTTTAACTTGTATTTTGTATATCGATCTATGTTCTCATACCTGGGTCTGCATTCAAATTTTGTCCTTATTTGAACTTTTATTTTGAATGTCGATCTACGATTGAAGACCTGGGTCGTTATTCAAATTCCAACATTTTTCTTGAATGTTGATCTACGGTCTCAGACCTGGTCTGCATTCAAGTTTTGTAAGTCTTTTCTCTTTTATTTGAATGTTGATCTACGATCTCCGACATGGGTCTGTATTCAAGTTTTGTCCGTATTTTAACTTTAATTTTGAATGTTGATCTAGGATCTTAGACCTGGGTCTGCATTCATGTTAAGTCCGTCTTTTAACTTTTATTTTGAATGTCGATCTACGATTGCAGACCTGGGTCTTTATTCAAATTTTGACTTTATTTTTGAAAGTTGATCTACGATCTCTCACCTGGATCTGCATTGAATGTTGATCTACGATTGCAGACCTTTGTCGTTATTCAAATTTTGACTTTTTTTTATTGTTGATCTACGATCTCACATTGTCGATTTCAGACTGTAAGGACTGGTGTTCAATCCAACTTTGCATCTTACTTTTTTTATTTATTAGATTTTATTTATACAATATAGTCATTTATTTATGTTTATGTATTGCCTTTTGTAAATTAACCGTTCAGCTGTTCAAACAAAGATTTTTGTCTCTTCTGTCCTTTCCTCGATCTCTTCTTTGGCTCTGTTTGCCAAAGGCCAGCAGGGCTTTTGTCGCGGTAAGTTGTATGTCGTCCGTCCGTTAGCGTTTTTATTGAAGACGCGATAGCATCCCCTCATTTTTCAACAAATCTTAACCAAACTTGCACAGCATCTATATAACCACAAAATCTCAGACAAGTTCTTGAACCAGCCTGATTGAACCACAAATGTCCGATGACACAGGGCTTACAAGCACATGTTTAAGGAAACTTAAAAAACACATTTTCTCTGAAAATTCAAGCCATAAACCTTAGATATTTGAAACGAAACATTGTTACTACAGGGGTCTTTTGAAAAGGTTGGAGAAGTCTGGTTTCCGGTGTCAAATTTGGGCATTTCACCTGAAGATATCCTATTTGTCCTCTCTAGTGAAGTCAAACACGACTTCATTGAACTTGGTGACGAGGATTACATACATATGCAAACAGCCCTTGTCAGGACGTTTGACATACAGAGACAAGAGATGTGGAGGGTAAGCCTGATCTGCCTGCAGAAAGGACAAGTGAAAGAAACAATGCAAGGATTTTGCTTATGATGATGTGTTAATAATAATAGCGAAGACTATAGTAGATGTTTTACTTAAGGTAACACTATTTGGTACTTTCAGGGAACTATGTTTAAAACTTTTGGAGATCTAGCGAACAGTGGAAATACTTTTAGAGATCTTGAAAACATGGACAAAATACTTTTGGGGAACTTTGGCAAATACTTTTGGAGATCTGGGGAACAATAGACATTACTTTAAGAGATCCAGGAAACGTGGACCGTCCCTGGGAGGGCCTCAATATTCAAACAAAACATTGTATAATTATCTTTCTTTTAGCTGTTAAGACTCGAAGATTATAATTATATATTAGCCACACTGAGGCAAACGCAGCACTTGATTCCTGTAGAATTTGTGGAGTTTCACATATTTATTATTGTTTTTGTAAAAATAATAGTTATTCCAAAAACATGAATTACTCTAAGACTTGCAAAAATATGACATATCATTTACATATAATATATGCAGTATGAATGTATCATAATACCCGGCAAATACCTGTCTTACAGTGCATTACTAAGAGCTGTTATGAGCTGTTATGTCTAGTCTAAAAGGTAAAAGTGTAAAAATAGGCATTTGTATAAAAAACATCTTTACGTGGCAGTATGCCCCCGGACACCCCTAACAAAGTTGTGATTGTGCCTCTTTTAAAATAAAACATGACAATATAAAATAACTACTTCAACATGCCCGATACCTCAGCATAATAATATCCTTTTTCATACAAACACAACATGTATTCTTCTACATCACAGAATTGCGAGAGATTGTGATATTGTCGTTGCTTTAATTTAACATATTTTTCAAGCGTGTAAGTTACATAACGGTAATAGTTTCAATAAAAACAGATAAAAAAAGAATAAAAATATATATATTATTATTTTTATATTTTCTTAGCTTTTACCGCGGTTTGAACACACGGCGGTTTAAACACACGATATCCTGAATGACAGTCAAAGGCGTTAACCATTAGACCACTTTGGAGCCTAATAGTAGTGTAATAGTTAACACCTTTTAAAGCTGTGAGGTATTGAAAGGGGCGTCATTCTAGTTGACCGGAACTAGAATTAATTCATACGTTTGATATACGTTTTATGTTATGCAAATCGTTGTATCCGAATAAAAGATTTTGCTGGTGAATATAAAATACCTCGAAAATGTTTATGTTGTATCCAAACGTTTCGACGGTTTGCAAGTACTGCGAATAGCCTAATTTTGAAATCCTCATTGATTTGGGGTCAACCCATCCAGTGTGATGTGGTTGTTTTACAATTGCTACAATCACCGGTCGTGGAGGATTGAGCGCCTTTTACTGTTCTCTCTCTATCCTTCTTATGTCTAATAACATAACTTTCTTTTCTTGATTTTGAATAAACCGTTTTCATTCCATATTTAATATGGATGTCATATTTGATAACTGGTTTTTCAAACACTACTATTACTCTGTTTTGCTTTCAGGTTTCTCTACTAAAACTTTATCCTAAAGCTTTTTATTCTGTATGTTCAGACTAATAAGTGTCTTTCATTCTGGAGTGTGCTTACTCATCTTCTATATACTTGCTACGATACAAAAGCGTCAATATTTCTAACTTTTCTCTTACTGTACCACATATGGCCAATATAGTGAACCGTTAAATGTTCATGTTAGGTAGGCCAGCATTTTCTCTGTCTCTCCTCATGTTGCACCCCCCCCCCCCCCACCCCCTACCACACTCCATTATTGAAACGCTCCTACACCCATAAATGATCGCAATCAATACAAATACAACCAGTGTTGTATTAAACAATCACTGCTGCTGGGATAGATCACCTTGTGGTAACGTTAAATGTCGCACCGGAACTAAATGTTGCAACACTGACTGCTAAAGGACACACACAACTATTATCTTCCTTCAGTACTCCGGACATACAGAAGAAGGAGGTAGAAATTAAGATCTAATTATCTTTTTCTCATACAATAACATGTAATATTTGATAAACTGTAAGAGTGATACATAGATAGAAAATGAATAGTAATGTAGACTTGGGGATTGATTTTTTATGTATACCTAATGTAGATCATCTTAGAGATTGAACTGTCTTTGAAATATAACACTTAACATGGAGATTGAACAATTATAGCTTATTCTTCACTTATAGAACCGCAGCGGTGGTCTAGTGGTATAGGGTTCGCCGCGCATGCCGAATGACATGGGTTCGATCCCCGTCCTGTTCATATCATAGACTTAATAAAAACGGTACTAGAATTTCCTCGCTAAGCGCTCAGCATTTAAAAGATAGTAATAGGGTGTTCGGCCCGTTGTCAGTATAATTTGACTGTGTGGAGTATCATACCATATGTCTGCAGCATGATACTCGAGTGTGGCAGCGCTTAGAATACTGTCTCAAATAGAAACAGCAACAGCAACAGTTACAACAACAACAACAACAACAACAACAACAACAACAACAACAACGACAACAACAACAACAACAACAATATACGCATTTCAAATGGATGTGCTATACTTTAGTTATGAAGTTACATATATACATATACATGTAGTTATAATTCATGGACGAACATAAGCTTTTAATCGAGTTCCATTGTTTTTTAAAACTTGACCCTCTTTTTGCCATTACCAATGACTCGACTAAAACAGCAGTGTCATTATTTACACAGCTGAGATGAGACCATATATATATCTCTCTGAAAACTAGAAAAAAAATCATAGAAACAACCGTACCTAAAAATATATATAGAAAACATAATGGTAGTGTCTGGCCATTTCTGCCTGCAGTAGCCAGTAGCAACAACCGAAGATACAGATGCGGATTCAAGATTTCAAATAAGAATGCGGCGTAATCTAAATTAATAGGTTTTGTGTACAGTTATTTGCTAATATAGTATTTCATTGTATGTGCCTGCAGGAAAGCATCTTTGAAGGGAAAACATAAGTGATTGTGTGGGTAACTTTGGGCAATATGTTAGCATTTTGGCGTGGTAAACTTGAGTCATGACACCCTTATTCCATCTTCTTATCATATTTCTTCGAGCATTTTCTCTTTATTTATTTGATGTTTTTTATATGTTAATCCATTGTCTTTATACCTTGAAAATGAGCCCGGGGTAATATTTCCTGTTAACCTTCATATGTTTGTACGTTGTAAAATCAATCTCTTCTAAAATCTGCAATAAACCGAGTTTTAAGTAGGTGCCTCGTATTTTGTACACTACATAAGTCGGTGTATTGTGTTATTTAGCGGTTTTAGTAGCATGGAGTAATACTACTAGAATATCCAACTATTTCAGTGTGTTTACACTTCACAAATAAACTAAGTATTGTTTCCGTTTTAGAACAGTATCGTCCATCTCACTATTTTGTATGACATATCGCAGCTGTTTCAGACGCGTAAACCATTACCTGTTCTTCATGTAATACATGTGCAATATTTGCATTGTACTATTCATCTATTAGCCCTCGATGGCATAAATATATATCGCTAAATATTGAGGCCCTCCAAGGGGTTTTGGAGATCTGGAGAACATGACCATTTATTTTCAGAGATCTGGGGAACATTGGGCATTATTTTCAGAGATCCAGGGATCAAAGGCACAATTTTAGAGATCTAGGGATATTGCACTTAACGAAAAAAAAGAAAAAAAGTACTAAATTTTACCAATTTTATCAGAGACAAATAAAAAGAGATAGGCAACTGGAGGTACTTGTCTAAATTTCAGGTGGCACATTTGGCGTTTTCAAGTTTAGTTTAAATTTATTTATTTTGCTTCGTTTGTGAAACCAGTTCTTAAAACTTAGACAATTCATCACGCTCGAAGTTTTCCTGGGTATAACCAGTACTAAGTAAACGTGGAAAAAATGTCTTGCTCAAGGACACCACACATAGTCGTGGCGGAGGATCGAACCCACGACCCTCCGAGCATGGGTTTGGTGCTCTACCAGTAGGCCACGCGGCGTTTTCTAAATCATGGAAACACAACTCCTTCAGAATCAAACAACATATTTTTGTGATTACGGTATCAAAGGAAAGGGGTTGATTGCAAACTTGGGAGATTAATGTTTCTTTTTTTTAAATTTAAAGAAATGAAGAATTTTTTACGCTTACAGTAATGTTATTTTTTGTGATCATTTTATCTTTTTATCCCATTTTTAAAGTAAGAAATAAGAAAAATTTCTTTAAATATCGATATAAAACTTTCGCCAGCGTTGGAAAACTTACTTCTTCATCATTCAACATAATAATTTTATTTTTATTTTGTGTTGTTTAACCGTATTTATTAAATCAAGACTACTGTACAGTTTTTTTATTAAAAACAAATTCGTGATAATTTCAACATATTTCGTTTCCAATCCGTAATAATTTAAATTCAGAATAAAAATATTAAATAATTGATAATTGGAATTGGTAATCAATCTTAGCAGTTTTACTTTGTTAACAAAAGTATTTAATTCAGACAACATCGAAGAGTTATTAAAGAAATACTAAAAGTGCCGTGTACATTACATTGCTATTAGCCTGCCAGTCTCTTTAATTAAGTCGCTGATTTTATGTATAATTTGTTAACCCCCTCCCCCCCCCCCCCCCCTCCCACACACACACACACACACACACAAGTCTTAATTAGAAAAACAAGCCAGCTCTGAGATCGTAGATCGACATTTACATCTAATTAACATTAAAATGTTAATGTAGCAGTTCGACATTTGATATTGTTTACATAGTTCTACAATAGTACATCAGCATTCACAGTAATTGTTAGAAGTTCGATTTGAATACAATTCCATGTCTGCGATTTGTAAAAACGTCATTTATAATGCTCAGAACGGTGAACAAATTTTAAAATGTCATAGTCGGAATTGAATTTCCAACGATCGCTTTGAATATTGACGTTATTATATAGAAATTTCGATCGAAGATCCATATTTAAAAAAAATTTTATATCGAGTAATAACATCAAAAAATAAGTTCAAATCTGACATCAACGTCGCAAAACGTTCAGGTCGATATGAAACAATTGGAGATCAACATTCGAGAAAAATCTCAGATTTGAGATTATCGTTTGAAGATTTTAGAATTACAACTATAACAGAAAACAGTGTATTTTCGTGTTTCTTTTTTTTGCTACCTTATTCCTCCCCTAAGAACTTTAAATTGATGATTTAAAGATTATACTTGTATAACATGAACAAAATACCAATAGAAGAACGTTGTTTAACGTTATAAAAAATGAAAACCACGTAATAATAGAATAAAGTAAAATGGCAGACTCGAGTTATTCTTCTTTCGGTAACTGGGCATAAACCTAATCTTGATTACCCTCAATGTTGAAGAGTTATTTTACTTGAATACCGGGAGACAGAACGCGAGTAACAAACTGCTCAAATAGATATAAGTGGTAGATTTCAATCATATAGAAAACTCTCTACATAACTATAAGACTGTTAATGCACGTTCAGTATTCATTCTAAGAATGTTTCGTTGTTACATAAGATATAAGACCTGTACAAGCATGACATACATATTTTCAAGGAACGTGAGTTGAAATCATTGAAAGGAAATAATTTCTGCTGATTTTCAAAAGCTAGTAAAATCCGATAAATATCTTTTAATCACGGTGAATAGCCGGTAAGTAATTTCTCTATTTTTTCAGAACATTTGACCCCAAAACGACTCATGCCCGGACACATTCATTTACACTCAATAGCCGTTGTGATCTCTCTGTCAACTACACCGTACATAATGAAAGTGACATTTTTGCTAACAAATTTTAAATTATATTATTATAGTTCTCTTTTAACGATAGTACTGTTATGGCAACCCACAAGTATTAAGATATTACGAAAGTATATCAGTATTTAAAGTTGAATAAAGTTCAAAAAGGAAGTTATAACCTCAAAGACAATAATCAAATACATTTTTTTAATAAGAAAAAATTAGCCCGTAGACTGTGATCGTGTGCCAATATAATAATCATTTGTTGAATAACTTGAATAATATAAATCCACTTAGTGATTATGTTTGCATTATAATATCCAAATTGTGATCATTAAAGAATTGACATAGACATAACCATTTTTAAAATAATGGTAAATAAAAATGATAATAACGAGTTATTTGTTTCATGAACTGTGACTATAACGATATCGAAGTCATGATTATGCTAGAGATGTATCGTCATGTATTTACAAATATCATATACACACATTCTGTTCAGGAATAGCAATAAGACTAAATATATGTAAAGCAAAACAAGAGACCCTAAAGGGTCTAATTCGCTCACTTGATTTGACATGGCAAAATGTTTCTATTGGAGAAAGCCTCTGAAAAGCTTTATTATGATAAGAATGGGATGTATCTGTTTCCTCATAACATTCTAGTGTCAAAATCAAAGACAACTCAATGGGCTCTTATTAACCCTATTTTCTTCGTTTGAAATCCGTTCTAAATAGAGACAATTTATAACAAATATTTATACAAAAATATACCAAAAAATGGCTTGTTTAACTTAGTTCTAAAGAAAAGAGTGTTTTTTGTTTTTTTTAAATCCCATTTTTATTCATTTTGGACCACTGCTGGCTCGTTATCGATTTTAAATTCGCTTTATAAGGTTATAGTCCCACCGTATCCGATCAAACAATTTTCCAGATATAAAGATGATGAAAACAATTCCTAAAATAAATGATAGAAATAAAATTAACTGGTTTCTCATATTATTTCTATGTCTCCCTAATAGGTCCCCATATATCCTGTAAATTTACATAAGATAATTATGCATAAGTTACTATGATAAAATAAACACGTGTATTGGATTCTCTTCATAGAATACATACATTTCAATATCCTAATTACAGCAAATTGTTGTTCTTATGAATAACGTAAAATTTGGGCATTTCACCTGAAGATATCCTATTTGTCCTCTCTAGTGAAGTCAAACACGACTTCATTGAACTTGGTGACGAGGATTACATACATATGCAAACAGCCATTGTCAGGACGTTTGACATACAGAGACAAGAGCTGTGGAGGGTAAGCCTGATCTGCCTGCAGAAAGGACAAGGGAAAGAAGCAGTGCAAGGATTTTGCTTATGATGATGTGTAAATAATAATAGCGAAGACTATAGTAGATGTTTTACTTAAGGGAACACTATTTGGTACTTTCAGGGAACTATGTTTAAAACATTTGGAGATCTAGGGAACAGTGGAAATACTTTTAGAGATCTGGAAAACATGGACAAAATACTTTTGAGGAACTTTGGCAAATACTTTTTGAAATCTGGGGAACAATAGACATTACTTTAAGAGATCAAGGAAACATGGACGTCTCTGGGAGCGCCGCAATATTTAAACAAAACATTGTTCTAATTATCTTTCTTTTAGCTGTGAAGAGTCGAAGATTATAATTATATATTAGCCACACTGAGGCAAACGCAGCACTTGGCTCCTGTAGAATTTGTGGAGTTTCACATATTTATTATTGTTTTTGTAAAAATAATAGTTATTCCCAAAATATGAATTACTCTAAGACTTGCAAAAATATAACATATCATTTACATATAATATATGCAGTATGAATGTATCATAATACCCGGCAAATACCTGTCTTACAGTGCATTACTAAGAGTTGATATGTGCTGTTATGTCAAGTCCAAAAGGTAAAAGTGTAAAAATAGGCATTTGTATAAAAAACATCTTTTCGTGGCAGTATGCCCCCGGACACCCCTAGCAAAGTTGTGATTGTGCCTCCTTTAAAATAAAACATGACAATATAAAAGAACTAATTCAACATGCCCGATACCTCAGCATAATAATTTTTTTTTTCATAAAAACACAACATGTATACTTCTACATCACAGAATTGCGAGAGATTGTGATATTGTCGTTGCTTTAAGTTGACATATTTTTCAAGCATGTAAGTTACATTAAGGTAATAGTTTCAATAAAAACAGAATAAAAATATATATATTATTATTTTTATATTATCTTAGCATTTACCGCGGTTTGAACACACGGCGGTTTGAACACACGATAACCTGAATGACAGTCAAAGGCGTTAACCATTAGACCACTTTGGAGCCTAATAGTACTGTAGTAGTTAACACCTTTTAAAGCTGTGAGGCATTGAAAGGGTCGTCATTCTAGTTGACCGGAACTAGAATTAATTCATACGTTTGATATACGTTTTATGTTATGCAAATCGTTGTATCCGACTAAAAGATTTTACTGGTGAATATAAAATACCTCGAAAATGTTTATGTTGTATCCATTCGTTTCGGCGGTTTGCTAGTTCTGCCAATAGCCTAATTTTGAAATCCTCATTGATTTGAGGTCTACCCATCCAGTGAGATGTGGTTGTCTAATTTTGAAATCCTCATTGATTTGGGGTCAACCCATCCAGTGTGATGTGGTTGTCTTACAATTGCTACAATCACCGGTCGTGGAGGATTGAGCGCCTTTTACTGTTTTTTCTCTATCATTCTTATGTCTAATAACATAACTTTCTTTTCTTGTTTTTGAATAAACCGTTTTCATTCCATATTTAATATGGATGTCATATTTGATAACTGTTTTTTTCAAACGGTACTAGTACTCCGTTCTGATTTCAGATTTCTCTACTAAAATTTTCGTTCTTTATCCTAAAGCTTTTTATTCTGTATATTCAGAATATTAAGTGTCTTTCATTCTGTAGTGTGCTTACTCATCTTCTATATACTTGCTACGATACAAAAGCGTCCATATTTCTCACCTTTCGCTCACTGTACCACATATGGCCAATATAGTGAACCGTTTAATGTTCATGTTAGGTGGGCCAGCGTTTTCTCTGTCTCTCCTTTTTTGCAACCCCCACCCCCCACCCCCCACCCCCCTAACACACTCCATTATTGAAACGCTCCTACACCCATAAATGATCGCAATCAATACAAATACAACCAGTGTTGTATTAAACAATCTCTGCTGCTGGGATAGATCACCTTGTGGTAACGTTAAATGTCGCAACGGAACTAAATGTTGCAACACTGACTGCTAAAGGACACACACAACTATTATCTTCCTTCAGTACTCCGGACAAACAGAAGAAGGAGGTAGAAATTAAGATCTAATTAACTTTTTCTCATACAATAACATATAATATTTGATAAACTGTAACAATGATACACAGATAGAAAATTAATTGGATTGAAAGCATGCTTATGTCTTCATTTCTGATCCCAGTCTACCAGTTCCTGCAACCGTAGTGATAGTCTAGTGGTAAAGCGTCTGCCTCGCATCGGAAGGTCGTGGGTTCTATCAAAGAAAGTAGGTTCCAACACAACAAAAAGTGTTTGTCCATATATGCATCAATTTATATTTTTGCACATATCTAGCAACAATTGTTTATTATCATTAATATAAAAGCATAATTCAAGTATTAAATTATTTTAAAAATATTTATATATACAATATTTATACGTTCATGTTCATTATACAGTGTAATATATATGACATTGTATAATAAACGTCAATATTGATCTTTCTTTGAAATACATAATTTGTATACTTGATTTACTTTTAAAATGAGATGATGACTGCTTGAAACAGCTTTCGAGAGCTTGGGAGGTTTCTGGCAACGTGTAAGACTGGGACCCTGTCCAACTTCATCTCATAATTGTATGTACCCGAAATAAATTTTGGATGGTAATTCAGAACACAGATATATTTAGTAACGTGAAGTTGTCTATGAGATCGGCAATCGTAGATCAACATTCAATGCAGATCCTGGTCTGAGATGGTAGATCAACATTAAAAAAAAGAGTCAACATTTGAAAAACGACCCAGGTCTGCAATCGTAGATTAACATTCAATGCAGTTCCAGGTCTGAGATCGTAGACAACATTAAAAAAAGTCAAAATTTGAATAACGACCCAGATCTGCAATCGTAGATCAACATTCAATGCAGATCCAGGTCTGAGATCGTGGATCAACATTAAAAAATAAAGTCAAAACTTGAATAACGACCCAGGTCTGCAATTGTGGATCAACATTCAAAATAAAAGTTAAAAGACGGATAGATCTTGAAAACAGACCCAGGTCTGAGATCGTAGAACAACATTCAAAATAAAAGTAGGAATTTGAATAACGACCCAGGTCTGCAATCGTAGATCGACATTGAAAATGAAAATTAAAAGACGGACTTAACTTGATTGCAGACCCATGTCTGAAATCGTAGATCAACATTCAAAATAAAAGTCGGAATTTGACTAAGGACCCAGGCCTGCAATCGTAGATCGACATTCAAAATAAAAGTTAATAGACGGACTTAACTTGAATACAGACCCAGGTCTGAGATCGTAGATCAACATTCAAAACAAAAATGAAAAGACGGACTGAACTTGAATACAGACCAAGGTCTGAGATCGTAGATCAACATTCAAAATAACAGTCGGAATTTGAATAGCGACCCATGTCTTCAATCGTAGATCAAGTTAAAAGACGGACTTAACTTGAATGCAGTACCAGGTTTGAGATCGTAGATCAACATTCAAAATAAAAGTTAAAAGACGAACAAAACTTGAATGCAGACCCAGGTCTGAAGTCGTAGATCAATATTCAAAATAAAAGTTAAACGACGGACTTAACTTAAATGCACACCCAGGTCTGCGATCGTAAATCAACATTCAAAATAAAAGTTAAAATTCGGACTGAACTTGATTAACAACCCAGGTCTGAGATCGTAGATCAACATTCTAAATAATAGTTAAAAGACGGACTAAACACAGACTCAAGTCTGAGATTGTAGATCAACATTCAAAGTAAAAGTCGGAATTTGAATAACGACCCAGGTCTGAGATAGTAGATCAACATTAACCCCCCTTCCCCCCCCCCCCCCCCCCACACACACACACACAAGTCGTAATTAGAAAAACAAGACAGGTCGGAGATCTTAGATCAACATTTAAATTTAATCAACATTAAAATGTTAATGTAGCAGTTCGACATGTCATATTGTATACATAGTTCTATAATAATACATCAGCATTCACAGTAATTGTTAGAAGTTGGATTTTAATACAATTCCATGTCTGTGATTTGTAAAAAACGTCATTGATAATGCTCAGAACGGAGAACAAATTTTAAAATGTCATAGTCGGAATTGAATTTTCAACGATCAGTTTGAATATTGATTTTCAGAAATAGAAGTTTCGATCGAAGATCCATATTTAAAAAAAAAATTCAGATCGAATAATAACATCAAAAGATAAGTTCAAATCTGAGATCAACGTCGCAAATCGTTCAAGTCGATATGAAACAATTGGAGATCAACATTCGAGAAAAATCTCAGATTTGAGATTATCGTTTGAAGATTTGTACAAGCATGACATACATATTTTCAAGGAATGTTAGTTGAAATCATTGAAAGGAAAGAATTTCCGCTGATTTTTAAAAGCTAGTAAAATTCGATTAATATCTTTAAATCACGGTGAATGGCCGGTAAATGATTACTCTATTTTTCTTCAGAACATTTGACGCCAATACGACACATGCCCGGACACATTCATTTACACTCAATCGCCGTTGTGATCTCTCTGTCAACTACACCGTACATAATGAAAGTGACATTTTTGCTAACAAATTTTAAATTATATTATTATAGTTCTCTTTTAACGATAGTACTGTTATGGCAACCCACAAGTATTAAGATATTACGAAAGTATATCAGTATTTAAAGTTGAAAAAAGTTCAAAAAGGAAGTTATAACCTCAAAGACAATAATCAAAATTTTTTTTAATAAAAAAAAATAGCCCGTAGACTGTGATCGTGTGCCAATATAATAATCATTTGTTGAATAACTTGAATAATATAAATCCACTTATTGATTATGTTTGCATTATAATATCCAAATTGTGATCATTAAAGAATTGACATAGACAAATCTTACACTTAAACTTTTCATGACCAAAATAACTAGAGCATGCTTGTTTGATCAACCAAACATAACTCATTAATAACCAATGGGATCAATCAATTTCTTTTGACACTTTAAAACACTACTTTATAGAGTATGTATCATAAAATAAAACAAGGGCATCTTGTTATTGTGGCAAGTAAAATAACATATTAATGTGTTTATAAATTTGTGAGAATCTATGTTTATCTAACATTTACAAAATTTAAAATAGATGTAACCATTTTTAAAATAATGGTAAATAAAAAAGATAATAACGAGTTATTTGTTTCATAAACTGTGACTATAACGATATCGAAGTCATGATTATGCTAGAGATGTATCGTCATGTATTTACAAATATCATATACACAGATTCTGTTCAGGAATAGCAATAAGACTAAATATATGTAAAGCAAAACAAGAGACCCGAAAGGGTCTAATTCGCTCACTTGATTTGACATGGCAAAATGTTTCTATTGGAGAAAGCCTCTGAAAAGCTTTATTATGATAAGAACAGGATGTATCTGTTTCCTCATAATATTCTAGTGTCAAAATCAAAGACAACTCAATGGGTTCTTATTAACCCTATCTTCTTCGTTTGAAATCCGTTCTAAATAGAGATAATTTATACCAAATATTTATACAAAAATATACCAAAAATAGCTTGTTTAACTAAGTTCTTGAGAAAAGAGTGTTTTGTTGTTTTTTTAAATCCCAATTTAATTCATTTTGGACCACTGCTGGCTCGTTATCGATTTTAAATTCTCTTTATGAGGTTATAGTCCCACCGTCTCCGATCAAACAATTCTCCAGATATCAAGATGATGAAAACAATTCCTAAAATAAATGATAGAAATAAAATTAACTGGTTTCTCATATTATTTCTATGTCTCCCTAATAGGTCCCCATATATCCTGTAAATTAACATAAGATAACTATGCATTAGTAACTATGATGAAATAAACACGTCTATTGGATTCATTTCATAGAATACATACATTTAAAATTCCCATTTACAGCAAATTGTTGTTCTTATGAATAACGTTAATTTTTCATTTAACAACGGAGTCACGTGTATAACAAATAACCCACCCTTTTAACAACCCTGTTACAATATCGGCAATTTTTTCAATAATATTCAGAGAATTGCATCTTCCTGGGTTTGCATTCAAATTCCGACTTTTATTTTGAATGCTGATCTACGATCTCAGACCTGGGTCTGCATTCAAGTTTTATTCGTCTTTTCACTTTTATTTTGAATGTTGATCTACGATCTCAGATATGGGTCTGTATTTAAGTTCAGTCCATCTTTTCATTTTTTTATTTTGAAGTTGATCTACGATCTCAGACATGGCTCTGCATTCAAATTTTGTCCGTACTTTAACCTTTGATTTTGAATATCGATCTACGATTGCAGACCTGAGTCGTTATTCAAATTCCGACTTTTTTTCTTGAATGTTGATCTACGATCTCAGACCTGGGTCAGCATTCAAGTTTTATCCGTCTTTTCACTTTTATTTTGAATGTTGATCTACGATCTCAGACCTGGGTCTGCATTCAAGTTTTGTCTGTCTTTTCACTTTTATTTTGAATGTTGATCTACGATTGCAGACCTGGGTCATTATTTAAATTCCGACTTTTATTTTGAATGTTGATCTACGATCTCAGACCTTGTCCTGCATTCATGTTAAGTCAGTCTTTAACTTTTATTTTGAATGTCGATCAACGATTGCAGACATGAGTCGTTATTCAAATTCCGACATTTATAGTGAATGTTGATCTACGATCTCAGACATGGGTCTGTATTCAAGTTCTGTCCATCTTTTAACTTTTATTTTGAATGTTGATCTACGATCTCAGAGCTGGGTCTGTATTCATATTCCGACTTTTGTTTTGAATGCTGATCTACGATCGCAGACCTGGGTCTGTATTCAAGTTTTGTCCGTCTTTAACTTTTATTTTGAATGTTGATCTACGATCTCAGACCTGGGTCTGCATTCAAGTTTGATCCGTCTTTTCACTATTATTTTGAATGTTGATCTACGATCTCAGACCTGGGTCTGTATTCAAATTCCGACTTTTATTTTGAATGTTGATCTACGATCTCAGACCTGTGTCTGTATTCAAATTCCATCTTTTATTTTGAATGTTGATCTACGTTCTCAGACCTGGGTCTGCATTCAAGTTTTGTCCGTCTTTTCACTTTTATTTTGAATGTTGATCTACGATCTCAGACCTGGGTCTGTATTCAAGTTAAGTCCATCTTTTTATTTTAATTTTGAATGTTGATCTACGATCTCAGACCTGGGTCTGCATTCAAATTCTGACTTTTATTTTGAATGTTGATCTACGATCTCAGACCTGGGTCAGCATTCAAGTTTTGTCCGTCTTTTCATTTTTATTTTGAATGTTGATCTACGATCTCAGACCTGGGTCTGTATTCAAGTTTAGTCCATCTTTTTATTTTTATTTTAAATGTTGAACTTCGATCTTAGACCTGGGTCTGTATTTAAATTCCAACTTTAACTTTGAATGTCAATCTACGATTGCAGACCTGGGTCTTTATTCAAATTCTGACTTTTATTTTGAATGTTGATTTACGATCTCAGACCTGGGTCTGCATTCAAATTGTGTCTGTCTTTTCACTTTTATTTTGAATGTCGATCTACGATCTCAGACCTGGGTCTGTATTCAAATTTTGTCTCTATTTTAACTTTTATTATGAATGTCGATCTACGGTGGATGACCTGGTTCGTTATTCAAAATCCGAATTTTATTGTGAATGTTAATCTTCGATCTCAGACCTCGGTCTGCATTCAAGTTTTGTTCATCTTTTCACTTTTATTTTGAATATTGATCTACGATCTCAGACCTGGGTCTGTATTCTAGTTCAGTCCGTCTTTTAACTTTTATTTTGAATGTTGATCTACGATCTCAGACCTGGGTCTGCATTT
The DNA here is from genome assembly GCA_029582155.1 of Panopea generosa. Classification (NCBI taxonomy): domain Eukaryota; kingdom Metazoa; phylum Mollusca; class Bivalvia; order Adapedonta; family Hiatellidae; genus Panopea; species Panopea generosa. The sequence continues at coordinate 17,216,804 of CM055896.1, read as the reverse complement.
ATTTAATATTTGTCCGTATTTAAATTTTTATTTTGAATGTCAGTCTGGGATTGCAGACCTGGGTCTTCATTCAAATTCCGACTTTTATTTTAAATGTTGATCTTCGATCTCAGACCTGGGTCTGCATTCAAATTTTGTCCGTATTTTAACTTTTATTTTGAATGTCGATCTACGATTGCAGACCAGGATCGTTATTCAAATTCCGACTTTTTTCTTGAATGTTGATATACGATCTCAGTCCTAGGTCTGCATTCAAGTTTTGTCTCTGTCTTTTCACTTTTATTTTGAATTTTGATCTGCGAACTCAGACATGGGTGGTCTGTATTCAAATTTTGTCTGTCTTTTCACTTTTAGTTCGAATGTTGATCTACGATCTCAGACATGGATCTGTATTCAAGTTTTGTCCTTCTTGTAACTTTTATTTTGAATGTTGATCTACGATCTCAGACCTGGGTCTGCTTTCAAGTTAAGTCCGTCTTTAAACTTTTATTTTGAATGGCGATCTACGATTGCAGACCTGGGTCGTTATTCAAATTCCGACGTTTATTTTGAATGTTGATCTACGATCTCAGACCTGGGTCTGTATTCAAGTTCTTTCCGTCTGTTAACTTTTATTTTGAATGTTGATTTACGATTGCAGACCTGGGTCGTTATTCAAATTTTGACTTTATTTTTTGAATGTTGATCTACGACCTTAGACCTGGATCTGCATTGAATGTTGATCTACGATTGCCGATCTCATAACCAGCTTCACGCAACTGATATATTTACAGATTTGATGCTTACAGGCAGACTAGTGCAGTGGTTATCATTGTCGATTTCAGACTGTAAGGACTGGTGTTCAATCCAACTTTGCATCTAACTTTTTTATTTATTAGATTTTATTTACACAATATAGTCAATTATTTATGTTAGTGTATTGCCTTTGGTAAATTAACCGTTCAGCTGTTCAAACAAAGATTTTTGTCTCTTTTGTCCTTTCCTCGATCTCTTCTTTGGCTCTGCTTGCCAAAGGCCAGCAGGGCTTATATCGTGGTAAGTTGTATGTCGTCCATCCGTTAGCCTTTTTCTTGAAAATGCGATAGCATCCCCTCATTTTTCAACATATCTTAACCAAACTTGCACAGCATCTATATAACCACAAAATCTCAAACAAGTTCTTGAACCAGCCTGATTGAACCACAAATGTCCGATGACACAGGGCTTACAAGCACATGTTTAAGGAAACTGAAAAAACACATTTTCTCTGAAAATTCAAGCCATATACCTTAGATATTTGACACGAAGCATTGTTACAATAGGGGTCTTTTTGAAAAGGTTGTAGAAGTCTGGTTCCCGGTGTCAAATTTGGGCATTTCACCTGAAGATATCCTATTTGTCCTCTCTAGTGAAGTCAAACACGACTTCATTGAACTTGGTGACGAGGATTACATACATATGTTAACAGCCATTGTCAAGACGTTTGACATACAGAGTCAAGAGATGTGGAGGGTAAAGCCTGATCTGCCTGCAGAAAGGACAAGGGAAAGAAGCAGTGCAAGGATTTTCCTAATGATGATGTGTAAATAATAAAAGAGAAGACTATAGTAGATGTTTTACTTAAGGGAACACTATTTGGTACTTTCAGGGAACTATGTTTAAAACATTTGGAGATCTAGGGAACAGTGGAAATACTTTTAGAGATCTCGAAATCATGAACAAAATACTTTTGGGGAACTTTGGCAAATACTTTTGGAGATCTGGGGAACAATAGACATTACTTTAAGAGATCCAGGAAACATGGACCGTCCCTGGGAGGGCCTCAATATTCAAACAAAACATTGTATAATTATCTTTCTTTTAGCTGTTAAGAGTCGAAGATTATAATTATATATTAGCCACACTGAGGCAAACGCAGCACTTGGCTCTTGTATAATTTGTGGAGTTTCACATATTTATTATTGTTTTTGTAAAAATAATAGTTATTCCAAAAATATGAATTACTCTAAGACTTGCAAAAATATGACATATCATTTACATATAATATATGCAGTATGAATGTATCGTAATACCCGGCAAATACCTGTCTTACAGTGCATTACTAAGAGTTGATATGTGCTGTTATGTCAAGTCTAAAAGGTAAAAGTGTAAAAATAGGCATTTGTATAAAAAACATCTTTTCGTGGCAGTATGCCCCCGGACACCCCTAGCAAAGTTGTGATTGTGCCTCCTTTAAAATAAAACATGACAATATAAAATAACTACTTCAACATGCCCGATACCTCAGCATAATATCTTTTTTCATACAAACACAACATGTATACTTCTACATCACAGAATTGCGAGAGATTGTGATATTGTCGTTGCTTTAATTTAACATATTTTTCAAGCGTGTAAGTTACATAACGGTAATAGTTTCAATAAAAACAGATAAAAAAAGAATAAAAATATATATATTATTATTTTTATATTATCTTAGCATTTACCGCGGTTTGAACACACGGCGGTTTGAACACACGATAATCTGAATGACAGTCAAAGGCGTTAACCATTAGACCACTTTGGAGCCTAATAGCAGTGTAATAGTTAACACCTTTTAAAGCTGTGAGGCATTGAAAGGGGCGTCATTCTAGTTGACCGGAACTAGAATTAATTCATACGTTTAATGTACGTTTTATGTTATGCAAATCGTTGTATCCGACTAAAAGATTTTACTGGTGAATATAAAATACCTCGAAAATGTTGATGTTGCATCCATACGTTTCGGCGGTTTGCTAGTTCTGCAAATAGCCTAATTTTGAAATCCTCATTGATTTGAGGTCTACCCATCCAGTGAGATGTGGTTGTCTTATTTTGAAATCCTCATTGATTTGGGGTCAACCCATCCAGTGTGATGTTGTTGTCTTACAATTGCTACAATCACCGGTCGTGGAGGATTGAGCGCCTTTTACTGTATTCTCTCTATCCTTCTTATGTCTAATAACATAACTTTCTTTTCTTGTTTTAGAATAAACCGTTTTCATTCCATATTTAATATGGATGTCATATTTGATAACTGGTTTTTCAAACGCTATTAGTACTCCGCTCTGCTTTCAGATTTCTCTACTAAAATTTTCGTTCTTTATCCTAAAGCTTTTTATTCTGTATATTCAGAATATTAAGTGTCTTTCATTCTGTAGTGTGCTTACTCATCTTCTATATACTTGCTACGATACAAAAGCGTCCATATTTCTCACCTTTCGCTCACTGTACCACATATGGCCAATATAGTGAACCGTTTAATGTTCATGTTAGGTGGGCCAGCATTTTCTCTGTCTCTCCTTTTTTGCAGCCCCCCTCCCCCCCACCCCCTACCACACTCCATTATTGAAACGCTCCTACACCCATAAATGATCGCAATCAATACAAATACAACCAGTGTTGTATTAAACAATCTCTGCTGCTGGGATAGATCACCCTGTGGTAACGTTAAATGTCGCACCGGAACTAAATGTTGCAACACTGACTGCTAAAGGACACACACAACTATTATCTTCCTTCAGTACTCCGGACATACAGAAGAAGGAGGTAGAAATTAAGATCTAATTATCTTTTTCTCATACAATAACATGTAATATTTGATAAACTGTAACAATGATACACAGATAGAAAATTAATTGGATTGAAAGCATGCTTATGTCTTCATTTCTGATCCCAGTCTACCAGTTCCTGCAACCGTAGTGATAGTCTAGTGGTAAAGCGTCTGCCTCGCATCGGAAGGTCGAGGGTTCTATCAAAGAAAATAGGTTCCAACACAACAAAAACTATTTGTCCATATATGCATAAATTTGTATTTTTGCACATATCTAGCAACAATTGTTTATTATTATTAGTATAAAAGCATAATTCAAGTATGAGATTACTTTAAAAATATTTATATATACAATGTATATACGTTCACGTTCATTATACAGTGTAATATATATGACATTGTATAATAAACGTCAAAATTGAGCTTTCTTTGAAATACATAATTTAACTTGGAGATTTAACCTTTTTAACTATACTAGTATGTCATCTTTGAGATCTAAATTTCTTTGAAACTGAAATATATAATTTAACTTGGATATCCAATTTTATATTTAAAATTTATATATACATCAGCTCGGTGATTATGGTTGAACTCCTCCATGGAAAAATATATATACACTTAGATCATCATAGAGATTAAATTTATTTAAAATAAATAATTGAACTTCGAGATTGAAATATTTTTTTTCACAATATGTACACTAAATAAACGTGGTGATTAGAATTTATTTAAATATATAATTCAAATTGGTTGAAATTTCTTTTTCTTTTTATTTAAACATATGCACCCAGGTTATTTTGGAAACTGAACTTTTTTTATATGTAATTTATAATCAATTCAAATTGGAAATTACACTTTCTTTACAATACATAACATAACTTTGGGAGATGTTTTTTTTTGTTGAAAAATACACTTGAACCTGAAGTTGTTATTTTTAAAACAATAAATGTAAACATGACTGTAAAGTTAGTAGGTAGTTCTCAGTTGGTAGTTGGGGATTCGAATAACCAACTACTGACCAGCTGCAAGTTGGATATTTGAATTCGTTATTATAATTACTATTTCATTTACATATTTTACTGTGTTAATATGTTTAAAAATATAATCAATACTAAATGTATGTAAATTAATATAAGATCTGAATCCCCAATTGGCAGATGGTTTGTAGTTGGCGATTCGCGGCGAATCCCCAACTCGACATTTTGAATCGCCGTTTGGTGAGTATACTCATTATATTGAAGAACCAACCCGCAAAAGTGTGTTATATAATATTATGAACTTATTTTTAATTGAATTGATTCATTAAAAAATAAAACAACTATTTAAAAAAAATCAGAATCCCAAACTGGCAACCCAAATTATAGTAACGAATCCGAATCTGCAACTGGCAGCTGATCGGTAGTTGGTTATTCGAATCCCCAGCTACAAACTGCGAACTACCTACTAATTTTACAGTCATAATATAAACATGTTACTCAGTTTATATACTGAACTATTTCTTTTTTAATATACATGTACATAATAAGATAATCTTGGAGATATATTTTAGAAATACAGGGTAATGTAGACTTGGGGATTGATTTTTTATGTATACCTAATGTAGATCATCTTAGAGATTGAACTGTCTTTGAAATATAACACTTAACATGGAGATTGAACAATTATAGCTTATTCTTCACTTAAAGAACCGCAACGGTGGTCTAGTGGTATAGGGTTCGCCGCGCATGCCGAATGACATGGGTTCGATCCCCGTCCTGTTCATATCATAGACTTAATAAAAACGGTACTAGAATTTCCTCGCTAAGCGCTCAGCATTTAAAAGATAGTACTAGGGTGTTCGGCCCGTTGTCAGTATAATTTGACTGTGTGGAGTATCATACCATATGTCTGCAGCATGATACTCGAGTGTGGCAGCGCTTAGAATATTGTCTCAAATAGAAACAGCAACAGCAACAGTTACAACAACAACAACAACAACAACAACAACAACAATATACGCATTTCAAATGGGTGTGCTAAGCTTTAATTATGAAGTTACATATATACATATACATGTAGTTATAATTCATGGACGAACATAAGCTTTTAATCGAGTTCCATTCGTTTTTAAAACTTGACCCTCTTTTTGCCATTACCAATGACTCGACTAAAATAGCAGTGTCATTATTTACACAGCTGAGATGAGACCATATATATATCTCTCTGAAAACTAGAAAAAAAATCATAGAAACAACCGTCCCTAAAAGTATATATAGAAAACATAATGGTAGTGTCTGGCCATTTCTGCCAGCAGTAGCCAGTAGCAACTACCAAAGATACAGATGCGGATTCAAAATTTCAAATAAGAAGGCGGCGTAATCTAAATTAATAGGTTTTGTTTACAGTTATTTGCTTATATAGTATTTCACTGTGTGTGCCTGCAGGAAAGCATCTTTGAAGGGAAAAACTAAGTGATTGTGTGGGCAACGTTGCGCAATATGTTAGCATTTTGGCGTGGTAAACTTGAGTCATGACACCCTTATTCCATCTTCCTATCATATTTCTTAGAGCATTTTCTCTTTATTTATTTGATGTCTTTTATATGTTAATCCATTGTCTTTATACCTTGAAAATGAGCCCGGGGTAATCTTTCCTGTTAATCTTCATATGTGTGTACGTTGTAAAATCAAACTCTTCTAGATCTGCAATAAACCGAGTTTTGAGTAGGTGCCTCGTATTTTGTACACTACATAAGTCGGGGTCATTTAGCGGTATCAATAGCATGGAATAATACTACTATAATATATAACTATTTCAGTGTGTTTACACTTCACAAATAAACTAAGTATTGATTCCGTTTTAGAATAGTATCGTCCATCTCACTATTTTGTATGACATATCGCAGCTGTTTCAGACGCGTAGACCATTACCTGTTCTTCATGTAAAACATGTACAGTATTTGCATTGTACTATTCATCTATTAGCTCTCGATGGCATAAACTGACGCTAAATATTGAGGCCCTCCAAGGGATTTTGGAGATCTGGAGAACATGACCATTTATTTTCAGAGATCTGGGGGAACATTGGACATTATTTTCAGAGATCCAAGGATCAAAGGCACAATTTTAGAGATCTAGGGATATTGTCCTTAACGAAAAAAAGAGAAAAAAAGTACCTAATTTTACCAATTTTATCAGAGACATATAAACAGAGATAGGAAACCGGAGGCATATGTCTTAATTTCAGGTGGCACATTTGGCGTTTTCAAGTTTAGTTTAAATTTATTTATTTTGCTTCGATTGTGAAACAAGTTCTTACAACTTAGACAAATCATCACGCTCGAAGTTTTCCTGGGTATAATTAGTACTAAGTATATGTGGAAAAAATGTTTTGCCCAAGGAAACCACACATAGTTGTGGCGGAGGATCGAACCCACGACCCTCCGAGCATGGGTTTGGTGCTCTACCAGTAGGCGACGTGGCGTTTTCTAAATCATGGAAACACAACTCCTTCAGAATTAAACAACATATTTTTGTTGTTAGACTGGGACCCTGTTCAACTTCATTTCATAATTGTATGTACCCGAAATAAATTTTGGATGGTAATTCAGAAAACAGATATATTTAGTTGCGTGAAGTTGGCTATGAGATCGGCAATCGTAGATCAACATTCAATGCAGATCCAGGTCTGAGATCGTAGACAACATTAAAAAAAAAGTCAAAATTTGAATAACGACCCAGGTCTGCAATCGTAGATCAACATTCAATGCATATCCAGGTCTAAGATCGTAGAAAACATTAAAAAAAAAGTCAAAATTTGAATAACGATCCAGGTCTGCAATCGTAGATAAACATTAAATGCAGATCCAGGTCTGAGATCGTAGATCAACATTCAAAAATAAAGTCAAAAATTGTATAACGACCCAGGTTTACAATCGTAAATCAACATTCAAAATAAAAGTTAAAAGACGGACAGAACTTTGAGGATACAGACCCAGGTCTGAGATCGTAAATCAACATTCAAAATAAAAGTCGGAATTTGAATAACGACCCAGGTCTGAGATCGTACATCGACATTGAAAATGCAAGTTAAAAGACGGACTTAACTTGAATGCAGACCCAGGTCTGAGATCGTAGATCAACATTCAAAATAAAAGACGGAGAACACTTGAATACAGACCAAGGTCTGAGATCGTAGACCAACATTCAAAATAAAAGCAAAAAGACAGACAAAACTTGAATGCAGACTCAGGTCTGAGATCGTAGATCAACATTCAAGAAAAAAGGTCGGAATTTGAATAACGACCCAGGTCTGAGATCGTAGATCGACATTCAAAATAAAAGTTAAAATACGGACAAAATTTGAATGCAGACCCAGGTCTGAGATCGTAGATCAACATTCGAAATAATAGCGAAAAGACGGACAAAACTTGAATACAGCCAGGTCTGAAATCATTGACAAACATTCAAAATAAAAGTCGGAATTTGAATGACGACCAAGGTTTGGAATCGCAGATCGACATTCAAAAAAAGAATTAACATACGGACAAATATTAAATGCAGACCCAGGTCTGAGATCGTAGATAAACATTCAAAATAAAAGTTAATAGACGGACTGAACTAGAATACAGACCAAGGTCTGAGATCGTAGATCAAAATTCAAAATTAAAGTCGGAATTTGTATTCAGACTCAGGTCTGCAATCGCAGATCGACATTCAAAATTTAAATTAAAATACGGACAAAACTTAAATGCAGACCCAGGTCTGAGATCGTAGATCAACATTCAAAATAGAAGTTAAAAGACGGACTGAACTTGAATACAGACCCAGGTCTGAGATCGTAGATCAACATTCAAAATAAAAGTCGGAATTTGATTAACGACCCAGGTCTTCAATCGTAGATCAACATTCAAAATAAAAGTTAATAGACAGACTTAATTTGAATGCAGACCCAGGTCTGAGATCGTAGATCAACATTCAAAATAAAAGTTCGAATTTGAATACAGACCCAGGTCTTAGATCGTCGATCAACATTCAAATTAAAAGTGAATATATGGACAAAACTTGAATGCAGATCCAGGTCTGAGATCGTAGATCAACATTCACAATAAAAGTCGTAATTTGAATAGCTTCCCAGGTCTGCAATCGTAGATCGATATTCAAAATAAAAAATGAAAAAGACGTACTGAATTTGAATACAGACCCAGGTCTGAGATCGTAGATCAACATTCAAAATAAAAGTCGGAATTTTAATACAGACCCAGGTCTGAGATCGTAGATCAACATTCAAAATAAAAGTCGGAATTTGAATAACGACCCAGGTCTTCAATCGTAGATCAACATTTAAAATAAAAGTTAATAGACGGACTTAATTTGAATGCAGACCCAGGTCTGAGATCGTAGATCAACATTCAAAATAAAAATGAAAAGACGGACTGAACTTGAATACAGACCCAGGTCTGAGATCCTAGATCAACATTCAAAATAAAAATGAAAAGACGGACTGAACTTGAATACAGACCCAGGTCTGAGATCGTAGATCAAAATTCAAAACAAAAGTTAAAAAACGGATAACAATTGAATACAGACCCAGGTCTGAAATCGTAGATCAACATTCAAAATAAAAATCTGAGTTTGAATAGCGACCCATATCTGCAATCGTAGATCGACAATCAAAATAAAAGTTATTAGACGGACATGACTTGAATGCAGAACCAGGTCTGAGATCGTAGATCAACATTCAAAATAAAATTTAAAAGGCGGAAAAAATTTGAATGCAGACCCAGGTCTGAGGTCGTAGATCAACATTCAAAATAAAAGTTAAACGACGGACTAAACTTGAGTGCAGACCCAGGTCTGCGATCGTAAATCAACATTCAAAATAAAAGTTAAAATACGAACTGAACTTGATTTACAACCCAGGTCTGAGATCGTAGATCATCATTCTAAATAAAAGTTAAAAGACTTACTTAACTTGAATGCAGACCCAGGTCTGAGATCTTATATCAACATTCGAAATTAAAGTCTGAATTTGAATGCAGACACAGGTCTCAGATTGCAGATCAATATTCAAAGTCAAAGTCGTTATTTGAATATCGACCAAGGTCTGAGATCGTAGATCGACATTAAAAGTTCAAATCTGACATCAACGTCGCAAAACGTTCAAGTCGATATGAAACAATTTTAGATAAACATTCGAGAAAAATCTCAGTTTTGAGATTATAGTTTGAAGATTTTGGAATTACAACTATAACAGAAAACAGTGTATTTTCGTGTTTCTTTTTTTGCTGCCTTACTCCTCCCCTAAGAACTTTAAATTGATGATTTAAAGATTATACTTGTATATCATGAACAAAATACCAATAGAAGAACGTTGTATAACGTTAAAAAAAATGAAAACTGCGTAATAATAGAATAAAATAAAATGGCAGACTCAAGTTAGTTAAGATATTCTTCTTTCTGTAACTGAGCATAATCCTAATCTTGATTACCCTCAATGTTGAAGAGTTATTTTACTTGAATACCGGAAGACAGAACGCGAGTAACAAACTGCTCAAATAGATATAAGTGGTACATTTCAATCAAATAGAAACATCTCTACATAACTATAAGACTGTTAATGCACGTTCAGTATTCATTTTAAGAATGTTTCGTTGTTACATAAGATATATAAGACCTGTGCAAGCATGACATACATATTTTCAAGGAACGTTAGTTAAAATCATTGAAAGGAAAGCATTTCTGCTGATTTTCAAAAGCTAATAAAATTCGATAAATATCTTTAAATCACGGTGAATGGCCGGTAAATGATTACTCTATTTTTCTTCAGAACATTTGACGCCAATACGACACATGCCCGGACACATTCATTTACACTCAATCGCCGTTGTGATCTCTCTGTCAACTACACCGTACATAATGAAAGTGTCATTTTTGCTAACAAATTTTAAATTATATTATTATAGTTCTCTTTTAACGATAGTACTGTTATGGCAACAAGTATTAAGATATTACGAAAGTAAATCAGTATTTAAAGTTGAATAAAGTTCAAAAGGAAGTTATAACCTCAAAGACAATAATCAAATAGATTTTTTTAATAAAAAAAAAATTAGCCCGTAGACTGTGAACATGTGCCAATTTAATAATCATTTGTTGAATAATTTGAATAATATAAATCCACTTATTGATTATGTTTGCATTATAATATCCAAATTGTGATCATTAAAGAATTGACATAGACATTCCAGTCGAAGTTCTTAACAATGATTCTGCTGTGTCATTTTTGCATGTGCTATTTAACATATGCTTTGATAATGGAATTGTGCCAAGTTCATGGAGTAAATCTATTATAAATCCTATTCCTAAATCATCCACCTTAGACAAACGAAATCCATTTTCATATCGAGGTATTTCATTTGCTCCTGCAATGTACACACTATATTGCTCGATTTTAAATAATAGATAAAATTCTTGGGTTGAATCTAATAATAATTTAAGTGATGAGCAAAATGGATTTCGAAAAGGTCGAAGCACTATGGATCATATTTTATCTTTAAATAACATTATTGATATCAGAAAGAAAAATAGACTGTCTACTTATTGTGCATTTATTGATTTCAAGAAAGCTTATGACACTATAAATAGAAATGCCCTTTGGAAAAGGTTATCTGATATTGGAGTGTGTGGTAAGATGCTATCTGCTGTAAGATCTTTATATGTATCTAGATTGTCATGTGTTAGAGTAAATTCACTCAAAACCGAATGGTTTGATGTTAATTGTGGTCTACACCAGGGTTGAATTTTGTCATCTTTACTTTTTAATTTATTTATCAATGATTTGATAATGTATCTTAAATATTTTGATATCGATATCAATATTGGAGATGAGAAAATATGCATTATGTTATATGCAGACGATATAGTTATTTTAGCTGAGAACGCTGATGAGCTGCAGTTGCTGTTAAATGCTTTAAACGACTGGTGTTCTTTAAATGACATGACCGTAAATGCGTCTAAAACTTATGTTATGCATTTTCGGCCTAATTCGTTACAATGCAGTAATGCCGTTCTTAAGTGTGGGGACAAACTACTACCAATTGTAGATAGATATACTTATTTAGGTGTTGTTTTACATGAACATCTTGATTATAATGTTACTGTTAAATCAGTTGCTCAGAGTGCTAGTCGTGCATTGGCTCTCTTAATCGCAAAATGTAAAAACTTGGGAGGCGTGCCTTATAATGTATACACTAAATTGTACGATTCCGTTGTTGGGCCGGTTTTAAATTACAGTGCACCGTTATGGGGTATCCGTACATATTCTTGCATTGAGGCGGTACATAACAGAGCTCAACGCTTTTTTCTAGGTGTTGGCAAGTATACACCCAATGACTGAATATCAGGAGATATGGGTTGGAACCTTTCAATGGTAAGACAGTGGAAAACTGTTTCGCTATATTGGTCACGTTTGTCATCTATGAGCGAAGAGCGGGTCAATAAACGTATAGCATTCTGGGTAACAAGTAAAGCGAATCGTTCGTGTAAGAATTGGGTATTTAATATTAAACAATTTTATAATGTCAATAACTTATATATGTATAGCAACATTGAAAAACCTTTGTCTGCTTCATTTGTTAGTGATGTCCATAGTGGTATATTTAACGATTATGTTACTAAATGGTTTAATAGAATAAATAATGATACTGGTCCTTCTAGACGAGGTGGTAATAAACTCCGTTTGTATAAACTCGTCAAATCAGAATTTATACCTGAACAATATTGTAAATTGATTCTTCCTCCCAGACATAGGTCTGTATTTAGCAAATTTCGCTGTGGTGTAGCCCCCATCAGGATTGAAACTGGTAGATACGAGGGTCTGTCAATTGATGAAAGGTTATGTCCATTTTGCGATACTATTGAAAACCAATACCATGTCTTATTCAATTGTTCAATTTACGGTGATTTAAGAGAAAAATTATTTAATCGTGCAATAGTTTGTAACAATATATTCTTGACTCTGTCTGATGTTGATAAATTCATTTTCTTGTTTTCCAACTCGGATATGATACGTATTTGTGCCAAAACCTGCTATCAAATACTACAAAGACGACAATTCTTAATTAGTAAATAATGTTTTTATTTATCAATAATGCTCATTATTTTAGTTTCCTGTTTTTGTTTTATTTTATCTCGTCTAAAGCAACTTTGCTAATCCAATTCACGGTGATCTGATCAACGTGTTTTATGATTTTTTACTTCCATTTTTTAGTATGCGCGATAGTTCTTACTTTTATTCTCAGTGTCTTATCATTATTTTATGGCAGTTCTTAATTATTGATTAGCAAGGTTTCTTTAGTTTTACCTATGTAATAATATGTTGCATGTACAGTGTTCTTTATGATTGTATTATACAACTGTGATAGTCTCTTATAACTCCAATATGGAGTGTCAATATACATTTAATGTGCTATATATATTGATATTTTACATGTGTATGTATGTTGATGAGACTCCATTAAAGATATATACTAGACAAATCTTACACTTAAACTTTTCATGACCAAAATAACTACAGCATGCTTGTTTGACCAACCAAACATAACTCATTAATAACCAATGGGATCAATCAATTTGACACTTTAAAACACTACTTTATAGAGTATGTATCATAAAATAAAACAAGGGCATCTTGTTATTGTGGCAAGTAAAATAACATATTAATGTGTTTATAAATTTGTGAGAATCTATGTTTATCTAAAATTTACAAAATTTAAAATATATGTAACCATTTTTAAAATAATGGTAAATAAAAAAAAAATAACGAGTTATTTGTTTCATAAACTGTGACTATAACGATATCGAAGTCATGATTATGCTAGAGATGTATCGTCATGTATTTACAAATATCATATACACACATTCTGTTCAGGAAAAGCAATAAGACTAAATATATGTAAAGCAAAACAAGAGACCCTAAAGGGTCTATTTCGCTCACTTGATTTGACATGGCAAAATGTTTCTATTGGAGAAAGCCCCTGAAATGCTTTATTATGATAAGAATGGGATGTATTTGTTTCATCATAACATTCTAATGTCAAAATCAAAGACAACTCAATGAGCTCTTATTAACCCTATCTTCTTCGTTTGAAGTCCGTTCTAAATAGATACAATTTATAACAAATATTTATACAAAAATATACCAAAAATGGCTTGTTGAACTTAGTTCTTAAGAAAAAGAGAGTTTTGTTGTTTTTTTTGAATCCCAATTTTATTCATTTTGGACCACTGCTGGCTCGTTATCGAATTTTAAATTCGCTTTATAAGGTTATAGTCCCACCGTCTACGATCAAACCATTCTCCAGATATAAAGATGATGAAAACAATTCCTAAAATAAATGATAGAAATAAAATTAACTGGTTTCTCATAATATTTCTATGTCTCCCTAATAGGTCCCCATATATTCTGTAAATTAACATAAGATAATTATGCATTAGTTACTATGATAAAATAAACACGTGTATTGGATTCTCTTCATAGAATACATAGATTTCAATATCCTAATTACAGCAAATTGTTGTTCTTATGAATAACGTTAATTTTTCATTTAACAACGGAGTCACGTTTATAACCAATAACCCAGCTTGTTAACAACCCTGTTACAATATCGGCAATATTTTCAATAAGATTCAGCAAATTGCATCTTCCTGGGTCTGCATTAAAATTCCGACTTTTACTTTGAATGTTGATCTACGATCTCAGACCTGGGTCTGCATTCATGTTAAGTCCGTCTTCAACTTTTAATTTGAAAGTCGATCTACGATTGCAGACCTGGGTCGTTATTCAAATTCCGACTTTTACTTTGAATGTTGATCTACGATCTCAGACCTGGGTCTGTATTCAAGTTTTGTCCGTCTTTTCAGTTTTATTTTGAATGTTAATCTACGATCTCAGACATGGGTCTGCATTCAAGTTTTATCCGTGTTTTCACTATTATTTTGAATGCTGATCTACTTTCTCAGACCTGGGTCTGCATTCATGTTAAGTCCCTCTTTAACTTTTATTTTGAATGTCGATCTATGATTGCAGACCTGGGTCGTTATTCTAATTCAGACTTTTTTTGTGAATATTGATATACGATCTCAGACCTGGGTCTGTATTCAAGTTCTGTCAATATTTTTACTTTTATTTTGAATGTCGATCTACAATTGCAGACCTGGGTCTGTATTCAAATTCCGACTTTTATTTTGAATGTTGATCTACGATCTCAGACCTGGGTCTGCATTCAAGTTGTATCCTTTTTTTCACTTTATTTTTGAATGTTGATCTACGATCTCAGACCTGGGTCTGCATTCAAGTTTTGTCCATCTTTTCACTTTTATTTTGAATGTTGGTCTACAATCTCAGACCTGGGTCTGTAATCAATTTCAGTCCGTCTTTTAACTTTAATTTTGAATGTTGATCAACGATCTCAGATCTGGGTCTGCATTCAAGATTAATCCTTTTTGTTTCACTTTATTTTTGAATGTTGATCTACGATCTCAGATCTGGGTTTGCTTGTCCATCTTTTCACTTTTATTTGAATGTTGATCTACGATCTCAGACCTAGGTCTGCATTCGTGTTAAGTACGTCTTCAACTTTTACTTTGAATGTTGATCTACGACTGCAGACCTGGGTCGTTATTCAAATTCCGACTTTTTTCTTGAATGTTGATCTACGATCTCAGACCTGGTTCTGCATTCAAGTTTTGTCTGTCTTTTCACTTTTATTTTGAATGTTGATCTACGATTTCAGACCGGGGTCTGTATTCAAATTCCGACTTTTATTTTGAATGTCAATCTACGATCTCAGATCTGGGTCTGCATTCAAGTTTTATCCGTCTTTTCACTTTTATTTTGAATGTTGATCAATGATCTCATACCTGGGTCTGCATTCATGTTAAATCCGTCTTTAACTTTTATTTTGAATGTCGATCTACGATTGCAGACATGGGTCGTTATTCAAATTCCGACTTTTTTGTGAATGTTGATCTACGATCTCAGACCTGGGTCTGTATTCAAATTCCAACGTTTATTTTGAATGCTGATCTACGATATCAGAAAGTGGTCTTCATTCATGTTTTATCCATCTTTTCACATTTATTTTGAAAATTGATCAACGATCGCAGACCTGGGTCTGCATTCATGTTAAGTCCGTCTTTAACTTTTATTTTTAAAAGTCGATCTACGATTGCAGACCTGGGTCGTTATTCAAATTCCGACTTTTACTTTGAATGTTGGTCTACGATCTCAGACCTGGGTATGTATTCAAGTTTTGTCCGTCTTTTAACTTTTATTTTGAATGTTAATCTTCGATCTCAGACATGTGTCTGCATTCAAGTTTAATCCGTGTTTTCACTATTATTTTGAATGTTGATCTACGATCTCAGACATGGGTCTGCATTCATGTTAAGTCCGTCTTTAACTTTTATTTTGAATATCGATCTATGATTGCAGACCTGGGTCGTTATTCAAATTCAAACTTTTATTTTAAATGTTGATCTACGATTTCAGACCTGGGTCTGTATTCAAGTTTTGTCAATCTTTTAACTATTATTTTGAATGTCGATCTACGATTGCAGACCTGGGTCTGTATTGAAATTCCGACTTTTATTTTGAATGTTGATCTACGATCTCAGACCTGGGTCTGCATTCAAGTTTTATCCTTTTTTTCACTTTATTTTTGAATGTTGATCTACGATCTCAAACCATGGTCTGCATTCAAGTTTTGTCAATATTTTCACTTTTATTTTGAATGTTGTTCTACGATCTCAGACCTGGGTTTGTAATCAAGTTCAGTCCGTCTTTTAACTTTTATTTTGAATGTTGATCAACGATCTCAGACCTGGGTCTGTATTCAAATTCCGACTTTTATTTTGAATGTTTATCTACTTTCTCAGACCTTGGTCTGCATTCAAGTTTTATCCTTTTTTCACTTTATTTTTGAATGTTGATCTACGATCTCAGACCTGGGTTTGCATTCAAGTTTTATCCATCTCTTGACTTTCATTTTGAATATTGATCTACGATCTCAGTCCTGGGTCTGTATTCTAGATCAGTCGGTCTCTTCACTTTTATTTTGAATGTTGATCTAAGATCTCAGACCTGGTTCTGCATTTAAGATTGGTACGTAATTTAATTTTTATTTTGAATGTCGATCTGCGATTGCAGACCTGGGTCTGCATTCAAATTCCGACTTTTATTTTGAATGTTGATCTACGATCTCAGACCTTAGTCTGCATTCAAGTTTTGTATGTCTTTTCACTTTTATTTTGAATGTTGATCTATGATCTCAGACCAGGGTCTGCATTCAAATTTTGTCCTTATTTTCACTTTATTTTTGAATGTTGATCTACGATCTCAGACCTGGGTTTGCATTCAAGTTTTGTTCATCTTTTCACTTTTATTTTGAATGGTGATTTACGATCTCAAACCTTGGTCTGTATTCAAGTTTAGTCCGTCTATTAACTTTTATTTTGAATGTTGATCTACGATTTCAGACCTGGGTTTGTATTCAAGTTTGATCCGTCTTTTCATTTTTGTTTTGAATGCCAATCTACGATTGCAGACCTGAGTCGTTATTCAAATTCCAACTTTTACTGTGAATGTTGATCTACGATTTCAGACATGGATCTGCATTCAAATTTTGTCCATATTTTAACATTTAATTTTGAATGTCAATCGACGATTGCAGACCAGTGTCGTTATTCAAATTTTGACATTTATTTTGAATGTTGATCTACGATCTAAGAACTGGGTCTGTATTCTAGTTCTGTCGGTTTTAACTTTTATATTGAATGTTGATCTACGATCTCAGACCTGGGTCTGTATTAAAATTGCAACTTTTACTGTGAATGTTGATCTGCGATCTCAAACCTGGGTCTGCATTCAAGCTTTGTCCATCGTTTCACTTTTATTTTGAATGTTGATCTACGATCTCAGACCTGGGTCTGCATTTAAGATTTGTCAGTATTCTATTTTTTATTTTGAATGTCGATCTGCAATTGCAGACCTGGGTCTGCATTCCAATTCAGTCGTTTATTTTGAATGTTGATCTACGATATCAGACCTGGGTCAGCATTCAAGTTTTGTCCGTCTTTTCAATTTTATTTTGAATGTTGATCTACGATCTCAGACCTTGGTCTGCATTCAAGTTTTGTCTGTCTTTTCACTTTTATTTTGAATGTTGATCTATGATCTCAGAACAGGGTCTGCATTCAAATTTTGTCCTTATTTTCACTTTATTTTTGAATGTTGATCTACGATGTCAGACCTGGGTCAGCATTCAAGTTTTGTCCGTCTTTTCACTTTTATTTTGAATGATAATCTACGATCTCAGACCTGGGTCTGTATTCAAGCTCAGTACATCTTTTCATTTATATTTCGAATATTGATCTACGATCTCAGACCTGTGACTGCATTCAAATTTCGACTCTTATTTTGAATGTCGATCTACGATTGCAAACCTGGGTCGTTATTCAAATTCCGTGTTTTATTTTGAATGTTGATATAAGATCTCAGACCTTGGTCTGCATTCAAGTTTTGTCTGTCTTTTCACTTTTATTTTTAATGTTCATCTACGATCTCTGATCTGGGTCTGTATTATAATTCCAACTTTTATTTTGAATGTCGATCTACGATTGCAAACCTGGGTCTGCATTCAAATTCCGACTTTTATTTTGAATGTTGATCTACGATCTCAGACCTGGGTCTGCTTTCAAATTTTGTCCGTATTTTATCATTTAATTTTGAATGTCAATTTACGATTGCAAACCTGTGTCTTATTTAAATTCCGACTTATATTTTGAATGTTGATCTACAATCTCAGACCTGGGTCTGTATTCAAATTCCAACTTTTATATTGAATGTCGATCTACGATTGCAAACCTGGGTCGTTATTCAAATTCTGACTTTTATTTTGAATGTTAATTTACGATCTCAGACCTGGGTCTGCATTCAAGTTTTGTCAGTCTTTTCACTTTTATTTTGAATGTTGAACTACGATCTCAGACCTGGGTATGTATTCAAATTCCAAATTTTATATTGAATGTCGATCTACGATTGCACACCTGGGTTGTTATTCAAACTCTGACTTTTATTTTTAATGTTAATTTACGATCTCAGACCTGGGTCTGCATTCAAGTTTTGTCTGTCTATTCTCTTTTATTGTGAAAGTTGATCTACGATCTAAGACCTGGGTCTGCATTCAATTAAAGTTCGTCTTTTAACTTTTATTTTGAATGTCGGTCTACGATTGTAGACCTGGCTGTCGTTATTCAAATTTCGACTTTATTTTTAAATGTTGATCTACGATCCCTGACCTGGGTCTGCATTAAGTTTTGTCCGTCTTTTCACTTTTATTTTGAATGTTGATCTACGATCTCAGACCTGGGTCTGAATTCAAATTTTGTCTCTATTTTAACTTTTATTTTGAATGCCTTTCTACGATCTCAGACCTGGGTCTGCATTCAAATTGTGTCCGTATTTTAACTTTTATTTTGAATATCAATTCTACGATTGCAGACATGGTTAGTTATTCAAATTCCGACTTTTATTGTGAATGTTGATCTACGATCTCAGACCTGGGTCTGCATTCAAGTTTTATCCATCTTTTCACTTTCATTTTGAATATTGATCTACGATCTCAGACCTGGGTCTGTATTCTAGTTCAGTCGGTCTTAAATTTTATTTTGAATGTTGATCTAAGATCTCAGACCTGGGTCTGTATTTAAGATTTGTCCGTATTTTAATTTTTATTTTGAATGTCGATCTGCGATTGCAGACCTGGGTCTGCTTTCAAATTCCGACTTTTATTTTGAATGTTGATCTACGATTGAAGCCCTGGGTCGTCATTCAAATTCAGACTTTTTTCTTGAATGTTGATCTACGGTCTCAGACCTGGTCTGCATTCAAGTTTTGTAAGTCATTTCACTTTTATTTTGAATGTTGATCTACGATCTCCGACATGGGTCGGTATTCAAGTTATGTCCGTATTTTAACTTTAATTTTGAATGTTGATCTACGATCTCAGACCTGGGTCTGCATTCATGTTAAGTCCGTCTTTTAACTTTCATTTTGAATGGCGATCTACGATTGCAGACCTTGGTCGTTATTCAAATTCCGACTTTTATTTTGAATGTTGATCTCCGATCTCAGACCTGGGTCTGTATTCAAGTTCTGTCCGTCTTTTAACTTTTATTTTGAATGTCGATCTACGATTGCAGACCTGGGTCTTTATTCAAATTTTGACTTAATTTTTTTAATGTTGATCTACGATCTCACATTGTCGATTTCAGACTGTTAGGACTGGTGTTCAATCCAACTTTGCATCTTATTTTTTTATTTTTTAAATTTTATTAATACAATATAGTCATTCATTTATGTTTATGTATTGCCTTTTGTAAATTAACCGTTCAGCTCTTCAAACAAAGATTTTTGTCTCTTCTGTCCTTTCCTCGATCTCTTCTTTGGCTCTGTTTGCCAAAGGCCAGCAGGGCTTGCGTCGCGGTAAGTTGTATGTCGTCCGTCCGTTAGCGTTTTTCTTGAAGACGCGATAGCATCCCCTCATTTTTCAACAAATCTTAACCAAACTTGCACAACGTCTATATAACCACAAAATCTCAGACAAGTTCTTGAACCAGCCTGATTGAACCACAAATGTCCGATGACACAGGGCTTACAAGCACATGTTTAAGGAAGCTTAAAAAACACATTTTCTCTGAAAATTCAAGCCATAAACCTTAGATATTTGAAACGAAACATTGTTACTATAGGGGTCTTTTGAAAAGGTTGTAGAAGTCTGGTTCCCGGTGTCAAATTTGGGCATTTCACCTGAAGATATCCTATTTGTCCTCTCTAGTGAAGTCAAACACGACTTCATTGAACTTGGTGACGAGGATTACATACATATGCAAACAGCCATTGTCAAGACGTTTGTCATACAGAGACAAGAGCTGTGGAGGGTAAGCCTGATCTGCCTGCAGAAAGGACAAGTGAAAGAAGCAGTGCAAGGATTTTGCTTATGATGATGTGTAAATAATAATAGCGAAGACTATAGTAGATGTTTTACTTAAGGGAACACTATTTGGTACTTTCAGGGAACTATGTTTAAAACTTTTGGAGATCTAGGGAACAGTGGAAATACTTTTAGAGATCTGGAAAACATGGACAAAATACTTTTGGGGAACTTTAGCAAATACTTTTGGAAATCTGGGGAACAATAGACATTACTTTAAGAGATCCAGGAAACATGGACCGTCTCTGGGAGCGCCTCAATATTTAAACAAAACATTGTTCTAATTATCTTTCTTTTAGCTGTTAAGAGTCGAAGATTATAATTATATATTAGCCACACTGAGGCAAACGCAGCACTTGGCTCCTGTAGAATTTGTGGAGTTTCACATATTTATTATTGTTTTTGGAAAAATAATAGTTATTCCCAAAATATGAATTACTCAAAGACTTGCAGAAATATGATATATCATTTACATATAATATATGCAGTATGAATGTATCATAATACCCGGCAAATACCTGTCTTACAGTGCATTACTAAGAGTTGATATGAGCTGTTATGTCAAGTCTAAAAGGTAAAAGTGTAAAAATAGGCATTTGTATAAAAAAAAACATCTTTTCGTGGCAGTATGCCCCCGGACACCCCTAGCAAAGTTGTGATTGTGCCTCCTTTAAAATAAAACATAACAATATAAAATAACTACTTCAACATGCCCGATACCTCAGCATAATAATATCCTTTTTCATACAAACACAACATGTATTCTTCTACATCACAGAATTGCGAGAGATTGTGATATTGTCGTTGCTTTAATTTAACATATTTTTCAAGCGTGTAAGTTACATAACGGTAATAGTTTCAATAAAAACAGATAAAAAAAGAATAAAAATATATATATTATTATTTTTAAACTTTTTTAGCATTTACCGAGGTTTGAACACAAGGCGGTTTGAACACACGATATCCTGATTGACAGTCAAAGGCGTTAACCATTAGACCACTTTGGAGCCTAATAGTAGTGTAATAGTTAACACCTTTTAAAGCTGTGAGGTATTGAAAGGGGCGTCATTCTAGTTGATCGGAACTAGAATTAATTCATACGTTTGATATACGTTTTATGTTATGCAAATCGTTGTATCCGACTAAAAGATTTTGCTGGTGAATATAAAATACCTCGAAAATGTTTGTGTTGTATCCATACGTTTCGGCGGTTTGCTAGTACTGCGAATAGCCTAATTTTGAAATCCTCATTGATTTGAGGTCTACCCATCCATTGAGATGTGGTTGTCTAACTTTGAAATCCTCATTTATTTGGGGTCAACCCATCCAGTGTGATGTGGTTGTCTTACAATTGCTACAGTCACCGGTCGTGGTGGATTGAGCGCCTTTTACTGTCTTCTCTCTATCCTTCTTATGTCTAATACCATAACTTTCTTTTCTTGTTTTTGAATAAACCGGTTTCATTCCATATTTAATATGGATGCTATATTTGATAACTGGGTTTTCAAACACTACTTGTACTCCGTTCTGCTTTCAGATTTCTCTACTAAAACTTTCGTTCTTCATCCTAAAGCTTTTTATTCTGTATATTCAGAATATTTAGTGTCTTTCATTCTGGAGTGTGCTTACTCATCTTCTATAAACTTGCTACGATACAAAAGCGTCCATATTTCTCACCTTTCGCTCACTGTACCACATATGGACAATATAGTGAACCGTTTAATGTTCATGTTAGGTGGGCCAGTATTTACTCTGTCTCTCCTCATGTTGTACCCCACCCCCTACCACTCTCTATTATTGAAACGTTTCTACACCCATAAATGATCACAATGAATACAGTAAATGAGTGTTGTATTAAACAATCACTGCTGCTAAGATAGATCACCATGTGGTAACGTTAAATGTCGCACCGGCACTAAATGTTACAATAATGACTGCTAAAGGACTCACACAACTATTATGTGCCTTGAGTACTCCGGACATACAGAAGAAAGAGGTACATGTAGAAATTAAGATTAAATTATCTTTTTCTGATACAATAACACGTTATATTTGATAAACTGTAAGAATGATACTCAGATAGAAAAATTAATTGGATTGAAAGCATACTTATGTAAATCCGCCCCATGCTTAAACAGATACAATGATAGCAGATAAACGTTTAAAGCAATTGGTAAAGGTTTTTTGAGTACCTAATTTATGTTAACAAACTGTATAGAAAGTTTGGAGAAAAAATATTTTATTTGTCGAGAACGGGAAATGGTTTTCCTGATTTTATCACTTTCTTTCTTACGTACTTGGAAAATGTTTAGCTATATGTTCATTTCTGATCCCAGTTTACCAGTTCCTGCAACCCTAGTGATAGTGTAGTGGTAAAGCATCTGCTTCGCATCGGAAGGTCGTGGGTTCTATCCCCTACATGGTCATACCAAAGACTTGAAAAATGGTGGCCTATCAGAAGCGTCCTTCTTTGGTGCTCAGCATTTAGATGATAGTTCTAGGTCTGTTCGGTTCGGTGCCAGTTAAACGTGACTGGGTGGGGTATTTTACCTTGTGTCCACGGTATGATACATACTACCATGTGCCAGCGCTTAGAATATTCTCTCAAGAAGTTAACGTGGCGACTGAAACGTTGTTAAAAGCGACGTAAAACACGTCATACGTTCCTCTCTTATTGATCGAGTAGTCAAAAGGGCTCATAATAATTTTCTGGTGAGGTTGTGGGTTTCGGGATAGCTTGGTTAAGAAATAAGGTAAACTGAAGTTTGAAAGATCATTAATTGTTCATTGACCGCTGTTCGTTTTAGATTTTGTGTATGCATATGAGATATTCTTTCATCAATAAAATTCGTTCTACTTTCAGATTTGCCTACTAAAACTTTCGTTCCTCATCCTAAAGCTTTTTATTCTGTATATTCAGAATATTTAGGGCTTTCATTCTGGAGTGTGCTTACTCATCTTCTATATACTTGCTACGATACAAAAGCGTCCATATTTCTCACCTTTCGCTCACTGTACCACATATGGCCAATATAGTGAACCGTTGAATGGTCATATAAGGTGGGCCAGTTTATACTCTGTCTCTCCTCATGTTGCAACCCCCCCCACCACCAACCACTCCATTATTGAAACGCTCCTACACCAATAAATGATTGCAATGAATACAAATACAATGTGTGTTGTATTAAATAATCACTGCTGCTGGGATAAATCACCCTGTGGTAACATTAAATGTCGCACCGGCACTAAATGTTGCGACACTGACTGTTAAAGGACACACACAACTATTATCTTCCTTGAGTACTCCGGACATACAGAAGAAAGAGGTAGTAATTAAGATTTAATAATCTTTTTCTGATACAATAACATGTAATATTTGATAAACTGTAAGAATGATACACGAATAGAAAATGAATTGGATTGAAAGTATGCTTATGTAATCATTTCTTATCCCAGTCTACTAGTTCCTGTGACCGTAGTGATAGTCTAGTGGTAAAGCGTCTGCCTCGCATCGGAAGGTCGTGGGTTCTATCAAAGAAAGTAGGTTCAAACACAACAAAAAGTATTTGTCCATATATGCATCAATTTATATTTTTGCACATATCTAGCAACAACTGTTTGTTATTATTAATATGTAAGCAATATTCAAGTATGAGATTACTTTAAAAATATATATATATATATACAATGTATTTACGTTCACGTTCATTATACAGTGTAATATATATGACATTGTATAATAAACGTCAATATTGAGCTTTCTTTGAAATACATAATTTTGCTTGGAGATTTAACCTTTTTATCTATACTAGTATGTCATCTTGGAGATCTAACTTTCTTTGAAACTGAAAGATATAATTTAACTTGGATATCCAATTTTATATTTAGAATTTATGTATACATCAGCTCGGTAATTATGGTTGAACTCCTTCATGGAAAATATATATACGCTTAGATCATCATAGATATTAAATTTATTTAAAATACATAATTGAACTTCGAGATTGAAATGTTTTTTCACAATATGTACACTAAATAAACGTGGGGATTAGACTTTATTTAAATATATAATTCAGTTTGGTTTAATTTTTTTTCTTTTTATTTAAACAGATACACCCAGGTTATTTTGGAGACTGAAATTTTTTATGTGTTATTTATAATCAATTCAAATTGGAAATTGCACTTTCTTTACAATACATAAAATAACTTGGGGAGATGGATTTTTGAAAAAATATATTTGAACCTGAAGATTGTATTTTTTAAAACAATAAATATAAACATGTAACTCAGTTTATATACTGAACTTTTTCTTTTTTAATATACATGTACATAATTAGATCATCTTGAAGATATATTTTAGATATACAGGGTAATGTAGACTTAGGGATTGATTTTTTATGTATACCTAATGTAGATCATCTTAGAGATTGAACTGTCTTTGAAATATAACACTTAACATGGAGATTGAACAATTATAGCTTATTCTTCACTTATAGAACCGCAGCGGTGGTCTAGTGGTATAGGGTTCGCCGCGCATGCCGAATGTCATGGGTTCGATCCCCGACCTCTTCATATCATAGACTTAAAAAAAAAACGGTACTAGAATTTCCTCGCTAAGGGCTCAGCATTTAAAAGATAGTAAGATGGATGGTCAGCCCGTTTTCAGTATAATTTGACTGTGTGGAGTATCATACCATATGTCTGCAGCATGATACTCGAGAGTGGCAGCGTTTAGAATACTGTCTCAAGTAGCAACAGCAACAACAACAACAACAACAACAACAACAAAAACAACATTATACGTATTTCAAATGGGTGTACTATGCTTTAATTGTGAAGTTACATATATACATTTACATGTAGTTATAATTCATGGACGAACATAAGCTTTTAATCGATTTCCAATGTTTTTTTAAACGTTGAACTTTTTGCCATTACCAATGACTCGACTAAAATAGCAGTGTCATTATTTACACAGCTGAGATGAGACCATATATATATCTCTCTGAAAACTAGAAAAAAAATCATAGAAACAACCGTCCCTAAAAGTATATATAGAAAACATAATGGTAGTGTCTAGCCAATTCTGCCTGCAGTAGCCAGTAGCAACAAACGAAGATACAGATGCGAATTCAAGATTTCAAATAAGAAGGCGGCGTAATCTAAATTAACAGGTTTTGTATACATTTATTTGCTAATATAGTATTTAACTGTATGTGCCTGCAGGAAAGCATCTTTGAAGGGAAAAACTAAGTGATTGTGTGCAACTTTGGGCAATATGTTAACATTTTGGCGTAGTAAACTTGAGTCATGACACCCTTATTCCATCTTCCTATCACATTTCTTACAGCATTTTCTCTTTATTTATTTGATGTTTTTTTATATGTTAATCCATTGTCTTTATACCTTGAAAATGAGCCCGGGGTAATATTTCCTATTAACCTTCATATGTTTGTACGTTGTAAAATCAAACTCTTCTAAAATCTGCAATAAACCGAGTTTTAAGCAGATATCTTGTATTTTGTACACTACATAAGTCGGTGAATTCTAAAATTGAGCGGTATTAATAGCATGGAATAATACTACTATAATATCCAACTATTTCAGAGTGTTTACACTTCACAAATAAACTAAGTATTGTTTCCGTTTTAGAACATTATCGTCCATCTCACTATTTTGTATGACATATCGCAGCTGTTTCAGACGCGTAGACCATTACCTGTTCTTCATGTAATACATGTACAATATTTGCATTGTACTATTCATCTATTAGCCCTCGATGGCATAAATTGACGCTAAATAATGAGGCCCTCCAAGGGGTTTTGGAGATCTGGAGAACATGACCATTTATTTTCAGAGATCTGGGGAAAATGGGCATTATTTTCAGTGATCCAGGGATCAAAGGCACAATTTTAGAGATCTAGGGATATTGTCCTTAACGAAAAAAAAAGAAAAAAAGTACCTAATTTTACCAATTTTATCAGAGACATATAAACAGAGATAGGCAACTGAAGGGATTTGTCTAAATTTCAGGTGGCACATTTGGCGTTTTCAAGTTTAGTTTAAATTTATTTATTTTGCTTCGATTGTGAAACAAGTTCTTACAACTTAGACAAATCATCACGCTCGAAGTTTTCCTGGGTATAACCAGTACTAAGTATATTTGGAAAAAATGTCTTGCTCAAGGACACCACACACAGTCGTGGCGGAGGATCGAACCCACGACCCTCCGAGCATGGGTTTGGTGCTCTACCAGTAGGCCACGCGGCGTTTTCTAAATCATGGAGACACAACTTCTTCAGAATCAAACAACATATTTTTGTGACTATGGTATCAAAAGAAAGGGGTTGATTGTAAACTTGGGAGATTAATGTTTCTTTTTTAAATTTAAAGAAATGAAGAATTTTTTACGCTTACTGTAAAAAATTCTTCATTTCTTTAATACTTATTTTTTGTGATCATCATTTTCTCTTTTTATCCCATTTTTAAAGTAAGAAATAAGAAAAATGTGTTTAAATATCGATATAAAACTTTCGCCAGCGTTGGAAAACTTACTTCTTCATCTTTCAACATAATAATTTTATTTTCATTTTGTGTTGTTTAACCGTATTTGTTAAATCAAGACTACTGTACAGTTTATTATTAAAAAAAAATTCTTTATCATTTCGACATATTTCGTTTTCAATCCGTAATAATTTAAATTCAGAATAAAAATATTAAATAATTGATAATTGAATTGGTAGTCAACCTTAGCAGTTTTACTTTGGTAGCACAATTATTTAATTCAGAAAAGATTCGAAGAGTTATTAAAGAAATACTAAAAGTGCCGTGTACATTATATTACTATTAGCCTGCCAGTCTCTGTAATTTAGTCGCTGATTTTATGTATAATTTGTATACTTGATCATAATTTACTTTTAAAATGAGATGATGACTGCTTGAAACAGCTTTCGAGAGCTTTGGAGGTTTCTGGCAACGTGTTAGACTGGGATCCTGTCCAACTTCATTTCATAATTGTATGTACCCGAAACAAATTTGGATGGTAATTCAGAACACAGATATATTAATTAACGTGAAGTTGGCTATGAGATCGGCAATCCTAGATCAACATTCAATGCAGATCCTGGTCTGAGATGGTAGATCAACATTAAAAAAAAAGTCAAAATTTGAAAAACGACCCAGGTTTGCAATCGTAGATCAACATTCAATGCAGATCCAGGTCTGAGATCGTATACAACATTAAAAAAAAAGTCAAAATTTGAATAACGACCAAGATCTGCAATCGTAGATTAACATTCAATGCAGATCCGGGTCTGAGATCGTAGATCAACATTAAAAAATAAAGTCAAAACTTGAATAACGACTCAGGTCTGCAATTGTAGATCGACATTCAAAATAAAAGTTAAAAGACGGACAGATCTTGAATACAGACCTAGGTCTGAGATCGTAGAACAACATTCAAAATAAAAGTCGGAATTTGAATAACGACCCCAGGTCTGCAATCGTAGATCGACATTAAAAAAGAAAGTAAAAAGACGGACTTAACTTGAATGCAGACCCATGTCTGAAATCGTAGATCAACATTCAAAATAAAAGTCGGAATTGAATAACGACCCAGGCCTGCAATCGTAGATCGACATTCAAAATAAAAGTTAATAGACGAACTTAACTTGAATGCGGACCCAGGTCTGAGATCGTAGATCAACATTCAAAACAAAAATGAAAAGACGGACTGAACTTGAATACAGACCAAGGTCTGAGATCGTAGATCAACATTCAAAATAACAGTCGGAATTTGAATAGCGACCCATGTCTTCAATTGTAGATCGAGTTAAAAGACGGACTTAACTTGAATGCAGTACCAGGTTTGAGATCGTAGATCAACATTCAAAACAAAAATAAAAAGACGGACTGGACTTGAATACAGACCAAGGTCTGAGATCGTAGATCAACATTCAAATTAACAATCGGAATTTGAATAGCGACCCATGTCTTCAATCGTAGATCGAGTTAAAAACGGACTTAACTTGAATGCAGTACCAGGTTTGAGATCGTAGATCAACATTCAAAATAAAAGTTAAAAGACGGACAAAACTTTAATGCAGACCCAGGTCTGAGGTCGTAGATCAATATTTAAAAAAAAAGTTAAATGACGGACTAAACTTAAATGCAGACCCAGGTCTGCGATCGTAAATCAACATTCAAAATAAAAGTTAAAAGACGGACAAAACTTGAATAACGACCCAGGTCTGAGATAGTAGATCAACCCCCCCCCCCCCCCCCCCCCCCCCCCCCCCACACACACACACACACATAAGTCGTAATTAGAAAAACAAGCCAGGTCTGAGATCGTAGATCAACATTTACATTTAATCAACATTAAAATGTTAATGTAGCAGTTCGACATGTGATATTGTATACATAGTTCTACAATAATACATCAGCATTCACAGTTATTGTTAGAAGTTGGATTTGAATACAATTCCATGTCTGCGATTTGTAAAAACGTCATTTATAATGCTCAGAACGGAGAACAAGTTTTAAAATGTCATGGTCGGAATTGAATTTTCAACGATCAGTTTGAATATTGACTTTCAGAAATAGAAGTTTCGATAGAAGATCCATCTTTAAAAAAAAATTCAGATCGAATAATAACATCAAAAGATAAGTTCAAATCTGACATCAACGTCGCAAATCGTTCAAGTCGATATGAAACAATTGGAGATCAACATTCGAGAAAAATCTCAGATTTGAGATTATCGTTTGAAGATTTTGGAATTACAACTATAACAGAAAACAGTTTATTTTCGTGTTTCTTTTTTTGCTACCTTACTCCTCCCCTAAGAACTTTAAATTGATGATTTAAAGATTATACTTGTATATAATGAACAAAATACCAATAGAAGAACGTTGTTTAACGTTATGAAAAATGAAAACCGCGTAATAATAGAATAAAGTAAAATGGCAGACTCAAGTTAGTTAAGATATTCTTCTTTCGGTAACTGGGCATAATCCTAATCTTGATTTCCCTCAATGTTGAATAGTTATTTTACTTGAATACCGAGAGACAGAACGCGAGTAACAAACTGCTCAAATAGATATAAGTGGTACATTTCAATCAAATAGAAAATTCTCTACATAACTATAAGTCTGTTAATGCACGTTCAGTATTCATTCTAAGAATGTTTCGTTGTTACATAAGATATAAGACCTGTACAAGCATGACATACATATTATCAAGGAATGTACGTTGAAATCATTGAAAGGAAAGAATTTCCGCTGATTTTTAAAAGCTAGTAAAATTCGATTAATATCTTTAAATCACGGTGAATGGCCGGTAAATGATTACTCTATTTTTCTTCAGAACATTTGACGCCAATACGACACATGCCCGGACACATTCATTTACACTCAATAGCCGTTGTGATCTCTCTGTCAACTACACCGTACATAATAAAAGTGACATTTTTGCTAACAAATTTTAAATTATATTATTATAGTTCTCTTTTAACGATAGTACTGTTATGGCAACCCACAAGTATTAAGATATTACGAAAGTATATTATTTAGTATTTAAAGTTGAATAAAGTTCAAAAAGGAAGTTATAACCTCAAAGACAATAATCAAATACATTTTTTTAATAAGAAAAAATTAGCCCGTAGACTGTGATCGTGTGCCAATATAATAATCATTTGTTGAATAACTTGAATAATATAAATCCACTTAGTGATTATGTTTGCATTATAATATCCAAATTGTGATCATTAAAGAATTGACATAGACAAATCTTACGCTTAAATTTTTCATGACCAAAATAACTAGTGCATGCTTGTTTGATCAACCAAACATAACTCATTAATAACCAATGGGATCAATCAATTTCTTTTGACACTTTAAAACACTACTTTATAGAGTATGTATCATAAAATAAAACAAGGGCATCTTGTTATTGTTGCAAGTAAAATAACATATTAATGTGTTTATAAATTTGTGAGAATCTATGTTTATCTAACATTTACAAAATTTAAAATAGATGTAACCATTTTTAAAATAATGGTAAATAAAAAAGATAATAACGAGTTATTTGTTTCATAAACTGTGACTATAACGATATCGAAGTCATGATTATGCTAGAGATGTATCGTCATGTATTTACAAATACCATATACACACATTCTGTTCAGGAATAGCAATAAGACTAAATATATGTAAAGCAAAACAAGAGACCCTAAAGGGTCTTATTCGCTCACTTGATTTGACATGGCAAAATGTTTCTATTGGAGAAAGCCTCTGAAAAGCTTTATTATGATAAGAATGGGATGTATCTGTTTCCTCATAGCATTCTAGTGTCAAAATCAAAGACAACTCAATGGGCTCTTATTAACCCTATCTTCTTCGTTTGAAATCCGTTCTAAACAGAGACAATTTATAACAAATATTTATACAAAACTATACCAAAAATGGCTTGTTTAACTTAGTTCTTAAGAAAAGAGTGTTTTTTGTTGTTTTTTTAAATCCCAATTTTATTCATTTTGGACCACTGCTGGCTCGTTATCGATTTTAAATTCTCTTTATGAGGTTATAGTCCCACCGTCTCCGATCAAACAATTCTCCAGATATCAAGATGATGAAAACAATTCCTAAAATAAATGATAGAAATAAAATTAACTGGTTTCTCATATTATTTCTATGTCTCCCTAAAAGGTCCCCATATATCCGGTAAATTAACATAAGATAATTATGCATTAGTTACTATGATAAAATAAACACGTGTATTGGATTCTCTTCATAGAATACATACATTTCAATATCCTAATTACAGCAAATTGTTGTTCTTATGAATAACGTTAATTTTTCATTGAACAACGGAGTCATGTTTATAACCAATAACCCAGCTTGTTAACAACCCTGTTACAATATCGGCAATTTTTTCAATAAGGTTCAGCGAATTGCATCTTCCTGGGTCTGCATTCAAATTCCGACTTTTACTTTGAATGTTGATCTACGATCTCAGACCTGGGTCTGCATTCATGTTAAGTCCGTCTTTAACTTTTAATTTGAAAGTCGATCTACGATTGCAGACCTGGGTCGTTATTCAAATTCCGACTTTTTCTTTGAATGTTGATCTACGATCTCTGACCTGGGTCTGTATTCAAGTTTTGTCCGTCTTTTCAGTTTTATTTTGAATGTTAATCTTCGATCTCAGACATGGGTCTGCATTCAAGTTTTATCCGTGTTTTCACTATTATTTTGAATGTTGATCTACGATCTCAGGCCTGGGTCTGCATTCATGTTAAGTCCTTCTTTAACTTTTATTTTGAATGTCGATCTATGATTGAAGACCTGGGTCGTTATTCAAATTCCGACTTTTATTTTAATTGATGATCTACGATCTCAGACCTTGGTCTGTATTCAAGTTCTGTCAATATTTTAACTTTTATTTTGAATGTCGATCTACGATTGCAGACCTGGGTCTGTATTCAAATTCCGACTTTTATTTTGAATGTTGATCTACGATCTCAGACCTGGGTCTGCATTCAAGTTTTATTCTTTTTTTCACTTTATTTTTGAATGTTGATCTACGACCTCAGACCAGGGTCTGCATTCAAGTTTTGTCCATCTTTTCATTTTTATTTTGAATGTTGATCTACAATCTCAGACCTGGGTCTGTAATCAATTTCAGTCCGTCTTTTATTTTTTATTTTGAATTTTGATCTACGATCTCAGATCTGGGTCTGTTTTCAAATTCCGACTAATATTTTGAATGTTGATCTACGATCTCAGACCTGGGTCTGCATTCAAGTTTTATCCTTTTTTTCACTTTTATTTTGAATGTTGATCTACGATCTCAGACCTGGGTCTGCATTCAAGTTTTGTCAATCTTTTCACTTTTATTTTGAATGTTGATCTACGATCTCAGACCTGGGTCTGTAATCAAGTTCAGTCCGTCTTTTAACTTTTATTTTGAATGTTGATCAACGATCTCAGACCTGGGTCTGTATTCAAATACCGACTTTTATTTTGAATGTTTATCTACGTTCTCAGACCTTGGTCTGCATTCAAGTTTTATCCTTTTTTTCACTTTATTTTTGAATGTTGATCTACGATCTCAGACCAGGGTTTGCATTCAAGTTTTATCCATCTTTTCACTTTCATTTTGAATATTGATCTACGATCTCAGACCTGGGTCTGTATTCTAGTTCAGTCGGTCTCTTAACTTTTATTTTGAATGTTGATCTAAGATCTCAGACCTGGGTCTGCATTTAAGATTTGTCCGTATTTTAATTTTTATTTTGAATGTCGATCTGCGATTGCAGACCTGGGTCTGCATTCAAATTCCGACTTTTATTATGAATGTTGATCTATGATCTCAGACGTTGGTCTGCATTCAAGTTTTGTCTGTCTTTTCACTTTTATTTTAAATGTTGATCTATGATCTCAGACCTGGGTCTGCATTCAAATTTTGTCCTTATTTTCACTTTTATTTTGAATGTTGATCTACGATCTCAAACCAGGGTCTGTATTCAAGTTAAGTCTGTCTATTAACTTTTATTTTGAATATTGATCTAAGATCTCAGACCTGGGTCTGTATTAAAATTCAGTCCGTCTGTTCATTTTTATTTTGAATGCCAATCTACGATTGCAGACCTGTGTCTTATTCAAATTTCGACTTATATTTTGAATGTTGATCTACGATCTCAGACCTGGGTCTGCATTCAAGTTTTGTCTATCTTTCCACTTTTATTTTGAATGTTGAACTACGATCTCAGACCTGGGTCTGTATTCAAATTCCAACTTTTATATTGAATGTCGATCTACGATTGCAGACCTGGGTCGTTATTCAAATTCTGACTTTTATTTTGAATGTTAATTTACGATCTCAGACCTGGGTCTGCATTCAAGTTTTGTCTGTCTTTTCACTTTTATTTTGAAAGTTGATCTACGATCTAAGACCTGGGTCTGCATTCAAGTAAAATCCGTCTTTTAACTTTTATTTTGAATGTCGGTCTAAGACTGCAGACCTGGTTGTCTTTATTCAGATTTCGACTTTATTTTTGAATGTTGATCTACGATCCCAGACCTGGGTCTGCATTAAGTTTTGTCCGTCTTTTCACTTTTATTTTGAATGCCGTTCTACGATTTAAGACCTGGGTCTGCATTCAAATTGTGGCCGTATTTTAACTTTTATTTTGAATGTCGATCTACGATTGCAGACATGGGTAGTTATTTAAATTCCGACTTTTATTGTGAATGTTGATCTACGATCTCAGACCTGGGTTTGCATTCAAGTTTTATCCATCTTTTCACTTTCATTTTGAATATTGATCTACGATCTCAGACCTGGGTCTGTATTCTAGTTCAGTCGGTCTCTTAACTTTTATTTTGAATATTGATCTACGATCTCAGACCAGGATCTGTATTTAAGATTTGTCCGTATTTTATTTTTTATTTTGAATGTCGATCTGCGATTGCAGACTTGGGTCTGCATTCAAATTCCGACTTTTATTTTGAATGTTGATCTATGATCTCAGACCTTGGTCTGCATTCATGTTTTGACTGTCTTTTCACTTTTATTTTGAATGTTGATTTATGATCTCAGACCTGGGTCTGCATTCAAATTTTGTCAGTATTTTAACTTTTATTTTGTATATCGATCTACAATCTCATACCTGGGTCTGCATTCAAATTTTGTCCTTATTTGAACTTTTATTTTGAATGTCGATCTACGATTGAAGACCTGGGTCGTTATTTAAATTCCGACATTTTTCTTGAATGTTGATCTACGGTCTCAGACCTGAGTCTGTATTCAAGTTCTGTAAGTCTTTTCTCTTTTATTTTGAATGTTGATCTACGATCTCCGACATGGGTCTGTATTCAAGTATTGTCCGTATTTTAACTTTAATTTTGAATGTTGATCTAGGATCTCAGACCTTGGTCTGCATTCATGTTAATTCCGTCTTTTAACTTTCATTTTGAATGTCGATCTACGATTGCAGACCTGGGTCCTTATTCAAATTCCAACTTTTATTTTGAATG
Source organism: Panopea generosa (assembly GCA_029582155.1). Classification (NCBI taxonomy): domain Eukaryota; kingdom Metazoa; phylum Mollusca; class Bivalvia; order Adapedonta; family Hiatellidae; genus Panopea; species Panopea generosa. The sequence goes on along the minus strand of CM055896.1, from coordinate 17,182,188 downwards.
TTGATCTCCGATCTCAGACCTGGGTCTGTATTGAATGTTGATTTACGATTGCAGACCTTGGTCGTTATTCAAATTTTGACTTTTTTTATTGTTGATCTACGATCTCACATTGTCGATTTCAGACTGTAAGGACTGGTGTTCAATCCAACTTTGCATCTTACTTTTTTTATTTATTAGATTTTATTTATACAATATAGTCATTTATTTATGTTTATGTATTGCCTTTTGTAAATTAACCGTTCAGCTGTTCAAACAAAGATTTTTGTCTCTTCTGTCCTTTCCTCGATCTCTTCTTTGGCTCTGTTTGCCAAAGGCCAGCAGGGCTTTTGTCGCGGTAAGTTGTATGTCGTCCGTCCGTTAGCGTTTTTATTAAAGACGCGATAGCATCCCCTCATTTTTCAACAAATCTTAACCAAACTTGCACAGCATCTATATAACCACAAAATCTCAGACAAGTTCTTGAACCAGCCTGATTGAACCACAAATGTCCGATGACACAGGGCTTTCAAGCACATGTTTAAGGAAACTTAAAAAAACAGATTTTCTCTGAAAATTCAAGTCATAAACCTTAGATATTTGAAACGAAACATTGTTACTACAGGGGTCTTTTGAAAATCTTGTAGAAGTCTGGTTCCCGGTGTCAAGTTTGGGCATTTCACCTGAAGATATCCTATTTGTCCTCTCTAGTGAAGTCAAACACGACTTCATTGAACTTGGTGACGAGGATTACATACATATGCAAACAGCCCTTGCCAGGACGTTTGACATGCAGAGACAAGAGATATGGAGGGTAAGCCTGATCTGCCTGCAGAAAGGACAAGGGAATGAAGCAGTGCAAGGATTTTGCTTATGATGATGTGTAAATAATAATAGCGAAGACTATAGTAGATGTTTTACTTAAGGGAACACTATTTGGTACTTTCAGGGAACTATGTTTAGAACTTTTGGAGATCTAGGGAACAGTGGAAATACTTTTAGAGATCTGGAAAACATGGACAAAATACTTTTGGGGAACTTTGGCAAATACTTTTGGAGATTTGGGGAACAATAGACATTACTTTAAGAGATCCAGGGAACATGGACCGTCCCTGGGAGGGCCTCAATATTCAAACAAAACATTGTTCTAATTGTCTTTCTTTTAGCTGTTAAGAGTCGAAGATTATAATTACATATTAGCCACACTGAGGCAAACGCAGCACTTGGTTCCTGTAGAATTTGTGGAGTTTCACATATTTATTATTGTTTTTGTAAAAATAATAGTTATTCCCAAAATATGAATTACTCTAAGACTTGCAAAAATATGACATATCATTTACATATAATATATGCAGTATGAATGTATCATAATACACGGCAAATACCTGTCTTACAGTGCATTACTAAGAGTTGATATGTGCTGTTATGTCAAGTCTAAAAGGTAAAAGTGTAAAAATAGGCAATTGTATAAAAAAACATCTTTTCGTGGCAGTATGCCCCCGTACACCCCTAGCAAAGTTGTGATTGTGCCTCCTTTAAAATAAAACATGACAATATAAAATAACTACTTCAACATGCCCGATACCTCAGCATAATAATTTTTTTTTTCATAAAAACACAACATGTATACTTCTACATCACAGAATTGCGAGAGATTGTGATATTGTCGTTGCTTTAAGTTGACATATTTTTCAAGCGTGTAAGTTACATAAAGGTAATAGTTTCAATAAAAACAGATAAAAAAAGAATAAAAATATATATATTATTATTTTTATATTATCTTAGCATTTACCGAGGTTTGAACACACGGCGGTTTGAATACACGATAACCTGAATGACAGTCAAAGGCGTTAACCATTAGACCACTTTGGAGCCTAATAGTAGTGTAGTAGTTAACACCTTTTAAAGCTGTGAGGCATTGAAAGGGGCGTCATTCTAGTTGACCGGAACTAGAATTAATTCATACGTTTGATATACGTTTTATGTTATGCAAATCGTTGTATCCGACTAAAAGATTTTACTGGTGAATATAAAATACCTCGAAAATGTTTATGTTGTATCCATACGTTTCGGCGGTTTTCTAATTCTGCCAATAGCCTCATTTTGAAATCCTCATTGATTTGAGGTCTACCCATCCAGTGTGATGTGGTTGTCTAATTTTGAAATCCTCATTGATTTGGGGTCAACCCATCCAATGTGATGTGGTTGTCTTACAATTGCTACAATCACCGGTCGTGGAGGATTGAGCTCCTTTTACTGTCTTTTCTCTATCATTCTTATGTCTAATAACATAACCTTCTTTTCTTGTTTTTGAATAAACCGTTTTCATTCCATATTTGATATGGATGTCATATTTGATAACTGGTTTTTCAAACGCTACTAGTACTTTGTTCTGCTTTCAGATTTCTCTACTAAAATTTTCGTTCTTTATCCTAAAGCTGTTTATTCTGTATATTCAGAATATTAAGTGTCTTTCATTCTGTAGTGTGCTTACTCATCTTCTATATACTTGCTACGATACAAAAGCGTCCATATTTCTCACCTTTCGCTTACTGTACCTAATATGGCCAATATAGTGAACCGTTTAATGTTCATGTTAGGTGGGCCAGCGTTTTCTCTATCTCTCCTTTTTTGCAACCCCCCTCCACCCCCTACCACACTCCATTATTGAAACGCTCCTACACCCATAAATGATCGCAATCAATACAAATACAACGTGTATTGTATTAAACAATCACTGCTGCTGGAATAGATCACCTTGTGGTAACGTTAAATGTCGCACCGGAACTAAATGTTGCAACACTGACTGCTAAAGGACTCACACAACTATTATCTTCCTTCAGTACTCCGGACATACAGAACAAGGAGGTAGAAATTAAGATCTAATTATCTTTTTTTGATACAATAACATGTAATATTTGATAAACTGTTAGAATGATACACAGATAGAAAATTAATTGGATTGAAAGCATGCTTATGTCTTCATTTCTGATCCCAGTCTACAAGTTCCTGCAACCGTAGTGATAGTCTAGTGGTAAAGCGTCTGCCTCGCATCGGAAGGTCGTGGGTTCTATCAAAGAAAATAAGTTCCAACACAACAAAAAGTATTTGTCCATATATGCATCAATTTGTATTTTTGCACATATCTAGCAACAATTGTTTATTATTATTATTATAAAAGCATAATTCAAGTATGAGATTATTTTAAATATAAATATATATATATATATATATATATATATATATATATATATATATATATATATATATATATAATGTATATACGTTCACGTTCATTATACAGTGTAATATATATGACATTGTATAATAAACGTCAACATTGAGCTTTCTTTGGAATACATAATTTAACTTGGAGATTTAACCTTTTTAACTATACTAGTATGTCATCTTGGAGATCTAACTTTCTTTGAAACTGAAATATATAATTTGACTTGGATATCCAATTCTATATTTAAAATCTATATATACATCAGCTCGGTAATTATGGTTAAACTCCTTCATGGAAAAATATATATACACTTAGATCATCATAGAGATTAAATTTATTTAAAATACATAATTGAACTTCGAGATTGAAATGTTTTTTCACAATATGTACACTAAATAAACGTGGGGATTAGACTTTATTTAAATATATAATTCAAACTGGTTGAAATTTCTTTTTCTTTTTATTTAAACATATACACCCAGGTTATTTTGGAGAATGAACTTTTTTTTTATGTAATTTATAATCAATTCAAATTGGAAATTGCACTTTCTTTACAATACATAACATAACTTTGGGAGATGGATTTTTTAAAAAATATACTTGAACCTGAAGATTGTATTTTTTAAAACATTAAATATAAACATGTAACTCAGTTTATATACTGAACTTTTTCTTTTTTTAATATACATGTACATATTAAGATCACCTTGGAGATATATTTTAGATATACAGGGTAATGTAGACTTAGGGATTGATTTTTTATGTATACCTAATTTAGATCATCTTAGAGATTGAACTGTCTTTGAAATATACATGTAACACTTACCATGGAGATTGAACAATTATAGTTTATTCTTCACTTATAGAACCGCAGCGGTGGTGCAGGGTTCGCCGCGCATGCCGAATGTCATGAGTTCGATCCCCGATCTGTTCATATCATAGACTATAAAAAAACGGCCCGTTGTCAGTATAATTTGACTGTGTGGAGTATCATACCATATGTCTGCAGCATGATACTCAAGTGTGGCAGCGCTTAGAATACTGTCTCAAGTAGACACAGCAACAGCAACAACAACAACAACAACAACAACAACAACAACTACAATTCACTTATATACGTACATTGCACGTTCGTATTAGTTATACTATCATGTGTATTGAAAGGAGTTACTTATTATTATCTGTAGCAAGTGTTTTAATATCAGTTGAAACAGTCATTTGAATGACTGAACAATAACTGATATATATCAGCAATGACTAAAAAACAACGTCACGGTAAGTACGTACGTCACTTATACCTTGTGGGTGAAGAACTAACAAATAAATGAATAATTACTAATTCAAAAAATTACTAAAATAAGAAATAAGTTTTCTCTTTCTAACCGATCTCATTAAAATCAGATCAAAGTGGCGTATGGAAACTTAGTTGATCTGATTTTAATAAGATAGCTGTCCAATTTGCATGGTGACAGAAAAAATAAATACAAAAACAACAAAAAAATCTGATATTAAAGTATCCCTAATAGCTGTAGAAATAGTGCGAAGAAAATTATATAATGGAGAGAAAAGAAGAAAAAAACTGTTTATCTCTGAACCGATAAATAAAAAGAAAAACATATTATAATATTTTATTACTTTAAAGAATATATTTATTTCATATAATATGTAATTTTGTAAGGTGAATAGAGTGATGACCCACCCCGACCCTCATAAACCTACCACGGGTGTATAAATGGATGGCCCACCCTAACCCTCATACACCTATCACATGTGTATAGATGGATGGCCCATCCTAACCCTCATACATCATCACGGGTGTATAGATGGATGGCCCATCCTAACCCTCATACATCTATCACGGATGTATAGATGGATGGCCTACCCTAACCCTCATACACCTATCACGGGTGTATAGAGGGATGACCCACCCCGACCCTCATAAACCTACCACGGGTGTATAAATGGATGGCCCACCCTAACCCTCATACACCTATCACGGGTGTATAGATGGATGGCCCATCCTAACCCTCATACACCTATCACGGGTGTATAGATGGATGGCCCATCCTAACCCTCATACATCTATCACGGATGTATAGATGGATGGCCTACCCTAACCCTCATACACCTATCACGGGTGTATAGAGGGATGACCCACACCGACCCTCATACACTTACCACGGGTGTATAGATGGATGGCCCACACTAACCCTCATACACCTATCACGGGTGTATAGAAGGATGGCCCACCCTAACCCTCATACACTTATCACGGAGTATAGAAGGATGGCCCACTCTAACCCTCATACACCTATCACGGGTGTATAGAGGGATGACCAACACCGACCCCCATAAACCTATCACGGGTGTATAGAGGGATGACCCACACCGATCCTTATACACCTATCACGGGTGTATAGAAGGATGGCCCACCCTAACCATCATACAGCTACCACGGGTGTATAGATGGATGGCCCACCCTAACCCTCATACACCTATCACGGGTGTATAGATGGATGGCCCACCCTAACCCTCATACACCTATCACGGGTGTATAGAAGGACTCATACACCTATCACGGGTGTATAGAGGGATGACCCACACCGACCCTCATACACCTATCACGGGTGTATAGATAGATGGCCCACCCTAACCCTCATACATCTATCACGGGTGTATAGATGGATGTCCCACCCTAACCCTCATACACCTACCACGGGTGTATAGATGGATGGACACCTATCACGGGTGTATAGAAGGATGGCCTACCCTAACCCTCATACACCTATCACGGGTGTATAGAGGGATGACCCACACCGACCCTCATACACCTACCACGGGTGTATAGAGGGATGGCCCACCCTAACCGTCATACACCTATCACGGGTGTATAGAAGGATGGACCACCCTAACCCTCATACACCTATCACAGGTGTATAGAAGGATGGCCCAGCTTAACCCTCATACACCTATCACGGGGTGATAAGATGGCCCACTTTTTGGTGGTCGAAATTAAAAAAAACAACTAACTCATCATATTTCGTACTACGGTGATATTTTTTAAAGAAATGAACAACTTCTTATTTATATACTCTCCATACGGAAGACAATACATTGCATCAAAATACCACAATAGTTATTCTCCAATAGATCTGTAATTGACTGCGCGATCATTCCAGAGGGTACACCCACCATTTGAAAGAATAATAAAAAATAAAATTTCCGATTATCACGTGATTTCAACCTCGTTGAAACCTTTAACTACTATTTACATTAAACAAACATAGTCTTGTATCATAATATTTTCATTTCGTGTTTAACAATAATTTTAAATATGACGCCAAATATTACATATCATTTCTCTTTCTCCAAAACTATTTTTCTGAAACTACATTAAGGCGAGTGGCCTTAAAAGAAAATACGTCCATTAAATAAACTGTAGGTTAGGGTAGTCTATTTATACGAGCATTTACAAGTGTTTCTGCTACAATAGCTGATATTATATTCAAACATGATTGACAATCGAGTTCTTTTCTGGAGATTTAATTAGGCATGCGCTCAGTTATTTTTATTCTTCTTTCAAAAATTCTTCTTTAAAACCGATTTTTGTAAGTGTCAAACAGGGGTTTGTCTTTTGTTCTTTATACAAATATCATGAAATATTTCTATACAAAAGATATAGATATTAAAAGTGATATACACCCATTTGTGGGCATTTAAATGACTCCGTTTAAAGCAACTGCATTCGATACGTTGGCGTTCATTCACGAAAAGTTTCGCAGATGTGATCAATTAAAGCAAATTATTAAAAAACGAACCCAAATATTTTGATTGAAAAAAAGGACTATTAGAAATACAGAGAAAGTAAAAACAAAAATAAAAAAGAAGTAGCAGCAGCAGCAGCAGTAACAGACACATTTACGCATAGTGGATATATCGAAACTAGTAAGTGGTTTAATTCTGAGTCCCGTTTTTACCAACAGGAAACGGTTAAACTTTTAAAGAATGTAAACGTATAAACTGACTTTAGGCTTTTGTTTCACTTACATTCTACTTAAATACTAAAAAATTAACTAAGTTTTGACTGGTTATTCATCTTGTTCATTATCAATATCAAAGAAACCATAATGTAGTTGTAATGAAACCAGTCTAAAATCATGATCACTTCGCTGCTTTTCTTATATTTAAGTTTTTTAGTTTTTTAAGTATATGTTGCTGAACTTAACAGGATCCTGTTTCATCAATATTTTCTTATGTTTTACTTAAATACTTAATTTGACTGGTTATTTAGTCATTCTTGAATCGTCAATTTTATTAAAACCATGTGCAGTTGTACTGGAACCAGTCTCAAATATTGATCACCTGGGTGCTTTTCATATATTTAAATTTTAAAGTACTTAAATATAAACTTAAATATATTTGTGAAACAAGAAGCCATGATCAGTTTTCATTATCGTCTGGATTTGATCATATTAAATTGATTACGTAACCTCCATGGTATCTGATTCTGGCTTCTGTTTCA
>CM055896.1:16546961-16571961 GCA_029582155.1 Panopea generosa | reverse complement strand
TTGTTCAACTATGCAGAAATAATATATTGCGTTGCTTTTCACACTTTAGATGGTTTGATGATACCCCTTCATGTTTGACAATTTTGCCCATCTGTTGAAGTGTACCACTACGCATCTTTAAACTGTTAAACATTCATCAAACATAACAAAAAATTTCACACAGCTCTAATTTCTTGGGCGCAAAAATCTTGCTACCGTCATATAATGGAGATTATTCTCAAATGAGACTTGAAGTCTATTAAAATAGCAACAGCGAGCGATTTTATAACAGCGTTTACCTCACGGGAAAAATAACTGTTGTTAAGTTATAATTTGAGGCCCAAACAGAAGATCTGTTGAAGGTAACAATAACCTATTAGGGTGCGACTATCTTTTAGTATATTTATAGTACTCTATGAAGGGAAATGGGTGTTACACATATTGGCAAACACTGTCAGACAGTGTGTTCGTCCTAAAAGGTGAGTTACGTATTGTTAAACAAGAGTTAGTCCTTCTGCAAACGTTTTATGTTTGTGTACTTTCCAAGTTAAACAGCTAAATTTAGATCGAAACAGACACTATTCTATTATAATTGACCACTTCCAAGTAAACATTAGAAGTTACAGCTGAGGAACAGAAATGCTATTTGCCGTTACTTACTCCAATAACTGGAATATTAGTTTGCCGGAGGCAGATATGACCAGCGACTTGTACAGTGCTTAAAGAATGAGAGCACAGGAAATCCAGTAGAATGGCGCAACAGGTAGAGTGTCAGTATTGCTTCTGCGCACAATGTGTTGTCAACGAGGTGAAAAGACAACGGTGGTGACCAACTTTAAACCAGCCACCCAATGACATCCTGGTTGTATAATTGTGGTGCATGAAATGAATTTTCCCAAAATAAGCAAAAAAACACAAACCAGGAATTGCGACAACGCATGGCATCGAAAGCAGGTAATGCCGGAATTTGTCAAATATAGAAAATGGTTTCTAAATCAAAAAGAATAAGTGTAAGTTAATACCACTGCTTTTGTCAAGTAATTAATTTAATCATGCGTTATTGTCATAATATTATATACATGTACATTTACAATGAATGTATAATAAATGAGAGTAGGATAACGGCTTGGCTACTAGCTCTTTCAACATTAGGCATTAGCCATTTACTGAATTACACAAGAAAAGTAACGAACCAGTTTGGTATAAATATCTAAACTAAGCATAACCTTCTTCCGTGACCTTGTGGCTAAGGCGTCCGCCTCGGAAGCGGGATGTCGAAGGTTCGAATCCCGGTGGAAGCACTTAGATTTTTTCTGATGCGGCCGGTTGCTCACCCGGCAGCTAGTTAAATTGAGGGGTACCGAATGTCTAACAGCCTCACGCCTGGTAATGATAGCTTTCGGGAAGTAACTGTGTACAACATAAAGGTGTCTCATAAGCCAAGTGTGGCTTATAAGCCCTTTCAATTAGGGTGAAACTATAATAAACAAACACTTCACTTTTACTTTTTATAACTAGATGAATCTGAAATTAACGTAGAGCACATGCATCCCGAAGAAAAAGTTCAAATCTGGCCCCGGTTTCACAAAAATACTTAAGTCTCTTATTTTACTTAAACTCGATAGTGTGCTCAATTTTATATTTGAATTGAGCACACTATTTGTGTTTAAGTAAAATAGCAGACTTAAGTGTTTTCGAGAAACTTGGCCCTGGTTCTTCTTTCCTTATGGCAAAAAATGACGTAATAAACCGGGGGTTTTTTTGTTACTAATTTAAGTAACAATAAATACACGTGACGGATAGATAGCAATCATCGTAAGTTAGCTACCAAGCGTTACTTCCGTGTTCGATTCCCATGAAAAGATGTCTATTTTTGGTTCATTTTCCTTATTCAACACTAGTTTTCTCATTACTTCTCATATCCAAAAAGAAATGGTTCCAACAAAAGAAAAAATATTTGTCTATATATAATTATGTATTTATATCTTTGCACATGTCTAGGGACTGTTTTTTTTATCATTTAATAGTTTTGCCTCTTAAACAAAAATACACCTTATTTCATACATATTTATTATTTTCAGATTATTCAAAAATCCAAGATGTATATTTTGTGCACATATCCATGATAAATAATGAGAATAAGTCATAAACTATATCAGTTTGCGTTAACCTTTGAAACATCATTGGAATATCTACGAGGCCTAATACCGAAGGATGACTGAATTGGCCGAGCATGTGCTATTGAATGAGCAAATATCATCAAATTTCTGTCAGCAAAGCGGCTAATTTGCATATTACAAATTACAATAACTGATCTTTCTCGTAAAATAGAAGTATCGGTTGTAAACGTCAACGTCCATTTCATTCCTGTAGTATGGCGGTTTTGTACAGTGCAATTCCACTTCTCCAGCCCAACTCCATTCTTCATAGTGTCGAGACTTGCTCTATATGTGAACATGTGTTTACCATTCAAGTTACAGTTAATAGTATATACAGTAGCGCTCACCGAACATATTTAACGACCCACTGACAATCCACAACACTGTAGGGCTCACAAGTTGTCCATACCGTTTTAATAGTGACCGCTAAAATATTTTTTTACTGCAGTAACTTAGCTATAGGGAGGAAGACAAAATCTAACGCTTTATATACGAAAAACAATTATCGATGCACACAATTCACAAGAATCGGACCGTTGTTTCTTTCTATAAAATATGGCATGTTATGGTATTGGCGACCTCATTTTTTGTTATTGTTGTTCTTTGTTTGAGAGTGGGGATGTTGACAAAATAAACAGAATTGAAGACAACATGAAATTCAATAGAGATTCCGTGTAAATTCAGATCGTATTGCCAATGGTAATTTTGGGTTTATGTGAAAATAAATGTTAAGCTTACTTTAATATAAATTTTCCATTTTGTTCAAACTGTTTCGCAGCAAGTTTTGGGGATTATTTATTTTGAAACAAACAGCGCTACCGAGCACATGCCCTGTCAATCAATGTTTGTACCTTTCGTGGGCTTAATTCTATAAATTATCAAAGCACTACAGTGCTGATGGGGTCGGAGCATATAAGATGTAAAATGTCGTTATTAATTTAGACAAACAGATCAGTTTGCATACGTTGAAGTAGAATAATCCCGATAACCTTTGATTCTTATACAGGGTATATAATCTACATGTTCTATGCCTAACGTTGACCCTTTTCTCGAATAAGTCAGAGAACGTAACTAAATAGTTTGCATTTGAAAGTATATTTCTGCTATAGTAAGAATATTAACTCTTAAATTTGGCAAATGTCCAACTATATGAGATTTGTATCTTCAACTCAACTCGTGTTATTTTCAGAAATGCCAAGCTTTCTTTCAAATGCAGTATATATAAAATATCAAAGTGCTCTGAATCTAGCACGATGAATTCCACTTTGAGTATATTGATTTACTATAATTTTCTTTATTGATTTCTCTAGCGCAAAAGTGAAACAAATCGTTTAAAAGACGAAAAGTAGAAATGTGTATGTCGGCATTTATAATTGATTCTAACATTTATATTTTCTGGGGCCCTATATCACCCAGTAAACGGAACCGCACTAGCCAAATATTATGGCGCCGATTTTTAGACAGAATTGGATATTTGCGTATTTTTTTTTACGGAATCACAAATGCTATAACTCTTAAATGTTTAAATGGAAATTATCTACCGTTCCAATTATTGGAAATATATGAAATATTTACTAAATAATAAAAAACAGCACTGACATTATTCATAACTCGATCAATCTTGAATTCTTTTTAGGAATACAAGTCTATTTTTAAACATTTTGGAGAAACCACAAGTCACATGATCGACATTAGCATATCTCTATTTTTAGAACGAGTATTGATTATTTATTGACATAAGCAAGGGGTATAGTTCCTTGGCAATAAGGGACAGATCTAGAAAAGTTTCGTTATCGTACACATTTTTAAAATGATAGAAAAAAGCAAAATAAGACTCTTGAATCAAGTACTTATTATCTGAAGTCCTTGCCGAAATATACGACTCTTTCAATGTCATTTTGGCGATATAGTTCATGACCTGGAATTTGATTAACAAGATGGCGTAATCTTTTGGTCACGTGACCATAGTTAAGCGCGTCTATTCATGCGCTTTAATTCCTTTGTGCTGATTAATAGCACTGAGTATAAACTTGGAATTTATACGATACACAATTGTGTATAGGTAAAAATCGTCGCTGTATGTTATAATATTAATGTTTTCATTGAAATAGGCGAATCTACTGTTTATAGTGAGTTCGAGCGCTTATCAGGCGGTGGAACTATTTGATTAGTGGTTGTTAGGTGTGCATTTACACGATACACGGTTGTAGATTTGCGGTATTGAAAATAAAATCATGTTAGCTGTGAGAGTGGCTGCTAAAGCACCGCCGCCAAAAATTATGCAACAATACCATAACTGGTACCCAGGAACGAGAACGTAGAACAACATCTAAGCCGGTAATAAGTTACATGGACTTTTCTTACTGGCGTAAAAAATACCATATAACTTCCAATCTATACATCGTTACTATATGTCTGTTTATTATAAATTTCACAAATTGTAAGATATAAGGTGAATGTTGCTGATTGATCCATATAATTAATATGGCGCCTCGATTGGGTAAGTCATGTGATATTCATCATATGTGTTTATTTGTGTGTTTTTAATGGGGTTTAACGCCATTTTCAACACATTTCAGGTTATATATGGTCTATCCAGTTTAAGTGGTGGGGGAGACTTCAGAATTAATCTGAATTGAATCACTGTCCTTCATCAAGTAACTAGTAAACTGTCTTACATAAATGTTTGGGAGCGAGCTGAACTCGAACCTACGACCTTAGCGTGAGAAGTAAGTGATATTGAGACGGCCACTTAGACCACTCAGTCACGAAGGACCCGCAACATATGGTAAACTGCAACATAATGTGAATCATTGACTACTAAGTTCCAACTACAGAACGGATGCATATTTTTCTATCATAAGGGCGACTTATGCCACAACGGATTGAAGACGTTTTTATATTTTTTTGGAATCGATTTAGTTCCATATAACATATGATAATGAATTTTTCGTCTAACTGCATGTGGACAACAGCGATGGTCCAAGAATAGAGCGTCCACTTTGCATGCGGAAAGTCGTGGGTTCGATCGCTGGCCGGTAATACCAAATACTTGAAAAAAGGTACTAGAAGGTTCCTCGCTTAGTGCTCGGAATTGAGAGGATGTATCTAGTTCTGATTGGTCCGTAGTCAGTATAATGTGACTGGGTAAGGTATCATGCCATGTGTCTGCGGCATGATACTCAAGTGTGGCAGTTTTTGGACAACTGTCTCCAATAGACGTCGTCTATAATTGAAAAAAAAGGTTAAAGTAGAAGTTAAACACTATACAACAACAACCAAATGCAAATTGACAGATTTACCTGTTCAGATACTCGCATATGGACATAAACACGAAATAGTATAAATTTTGTTAGAAATCACAAATGTTCATATTCTAATAAGCATTAGTTGTTATTTCAAAAAGTGGAATGAATACAAACAACTTCAATACGAGTTATAGGTTACGTAAAACTACAATATATTTGAATATTCAAATTAAATATATTATCAACCGGTAAATGGGTTCGTAGTGGAATAATGGTGCGACGCCTGGTATTCTTGGATAAGCTGTCTGAGTAAGTCTCGCGGGAACAGGACGTGATCGATGGCGTGGATGACACCGTTGGTGGCTGGGATATCTGCCTTTATGACGTGAGCGTTGTTCACCATGATGTCTATGGAAGAAAAATACAAAATAATTAACTCATTATAAAATTATTTTTTTCAGTATTTGCAATAAACTTGTCAAAAATACATTGTCTGTCATATTTTTTGTTGCAAACAGTATTTCATTTACTCTAAGAATATTTGCATTTTGAAGCCGAAACATTTCAACATGTTTCGGTACAGAAGTTTCTAGTAGTTTACACTAATTGATTAAAGCTTGATTGCAAATAAAGCTCTTAGTTTTATATAAGTCGCTCTCAATCCGCTTCCTGGGTATAACCAGTATTAAGTGTTGTTTTTTAGAGGAATCGGATCGATTGATTGATTGCTTGATTGATTGATTGATTGAATATTTTGCGTCATGTTTATGCTATCTAGGGCTAACAAACGATCAGTTAACCTAACCACTGTATCCTTGGATCTTTAGAAGGTAAGTACTCGAGCATACTCCATCTCCGCAAGTAACTGATAACTTTCCCACTTAAATCAGCAGTGAGAGACGAATGATAATGAGACGTAATGTCGTATATCAACCATCACGGAGATTGTGGCCAGGCGGGGATTCGCAACAGCACAAACAAAATCACTAACCTAACACATACATTAACGCATTAAAGTAAAACAAAGAGTAATTTTAGATTAAAAAAAATAAAATTACTCTTTATTTAACTTCAATGCATTAATATGACATTACCGTAATCAAACCACGGGCGATCATTGCAAAGCAAAATGACAAATCGGCGAAGCATACTGAAGAACGTGAAGTATACTATTGTAATGATCACCCGCGAATAGTTCACGGTAAAATACCAATGCTGGTAATAGAATTATTACATATAATGCATGGCAACCAGACACTACATATAGTTTAAAAAAAAACAGGAAAACTACTGAGTACATCATTATCATTGTTTTTGTTAAACTGACTACGTATGTCGTAGCAGTTCTCCATACGATATCTCGTACGGACGGACAGACAGAAAGCACAAAACAATATGTCTCCCAGTGAGGAACAAGGAAGCTATAAATATAGTTTACAGAAGTACAATAACTACCGGATGCCTTTGTGATGTTAACTGCTGTTGAATGAAGAGTGTAGAGATGCTGTCCGTCCTTTAGCATACTGCTGGTTCTTGCACCAGGGACCACGTGGTACTTCAGCATTTCTGCATTTACAAAAGAAAACGAAAACAATTTATTTAAATCCACAGTTTCCCCAACAGCACAAACACAATCAGTAAAAACAGTAGTAAAAAATAGTATAAAAACACTGCACATGTAATGTACACATACACAGTGACAGTCCAACGTCTTAGATTCAGTGCCAAAACCTGGTTGCAGGCTCACTTTTCTATCACATAAACTGATATCTTCCGAATCAGGTATATTAACCCAGAATGACAAAGCAAGGAGATCTATGCCTGTAATACAATTCATAGCAATTGAACGCTTACTAAACTGTGACGTCTTTCAAACTTTCTGTTAAAGCAACTGACCAATCAACGTGCTCAAATATGGCTTTCCCAACCTTGTTATTTAACGAACCCAATCGGGAGAGCTCGGTCGTTACTACAAACTACAGTCGCACCAATTCTCGCTCTTTCTCTTGTTTTTACATCATAAAATGCGATGGTGTGAATTGAATTCATTTTACCATACTCCCATTTTAAATATATGACGGTTACATAACGGTCAAATTTTAATTCTCATTAACCTGCTGACTTTTAGTAAAGTCTACATTTTCGAACGGTGGAGTTGATTTAGAAATTCAGATAACAGCTGATGAAATCAAACAGTTGCTTAGAAACAGTATGTTATATATACACTGTTACCAATGGAAGTATCACATGCATTATTGTAGTCGTGTGTTTTATTTCTTTGTTGTTGTTTTTTTTATTTGGTTGGGGCAGTGGGGTTGGGTATGAACTATGACAAAACAAAGTATACTACGTGGTTGAATTCGTATCAATAAATAATATACTGTAACATAGTTATATACATTATATAATGAGTTATTGTAATAGATTTCATATCTGTCTATAAATAACTCGCCTAGAAATACGTCTTTTCTGTTGGGTTGTCTTGGGTGAAGAATATTATCTGCAAACGGAGCCCACGCTGCATCTACAGGAGCAAACAGTGTGTATTCTCCGCCTGAAAAAAAGTATACGACTTTCCGTCAGATTCAGCCTCTTTCGTCGGCATCATCGGCTTGCCCTCATTTATTTATAATCACATGAAATGGGATATTACGCCTCCATATTCATTTCGACCAATAGTTTTCTTTCATACCACTTGACGATATATTATAAATCAATTTTGTATTCATATATATTCAAGACTAATAATGGCCAATTATCATACATATATATACACAGTCAAACTTGTGTGAGCTTTCAACTCTATTGAGAGGTCACTTGTATTAAACAACCACATTTGCTACCTCCCATTTCCATGCTTTCAGTACAAATCAGTCTGTATTAAGCAACAACCTGTCTTAAATGGTCATTTTGGCTCCTTCCATCGACTGATTGCTTAACACAGGCTTGACTGTATATACAAACGGTGATTATTTGTTTTTATGCAACATATACAGGAATGTAAACAACCAATTATATATTTTATTAACTAGGGTGGAATGAATGCAAGCGCTGGAAGTAAGTGCGCGTTTACTTAACTCCTTCAACACATTTTCAAGCGCTGTGTAAAGCACTCATTGAAATACATTTCACTAGTAAAACTTGTAATAATCAGTTAAAGTTATCATATTTAGTATGTTTCATTTCAGGCATTAAAATGAGCAAAGATATGCAAAGAAAAATAATGATTTAGAGGAAAGTAAGCTTTTGCAAAATTGTGATAAAGAATTCAAGCGCTAGGCGAATACCTTTTCCGATAGTCAAGCGCTAGGGTGCCCCTGTGCTTAAATGGCCTGTGGAAAAGCTTGTTAACCTAAGTGTCATATCACTAATAATGCATTGTACGAAAAGCGAACGTCGAATATCATTAAGACTATGTATATATGCAAATAGTTAAAAATGCATAAATAAAAATAGGAAATCTTACTTTCCAAGAGCGGCAACAAATCGGCCATAAGAACAAACCCAAACAAATCTTGGAACATGTTGTCATTAATGAGCAGTACACTGGCGATGTTGCTCGTGCCAAACACAGGTGGAAGCATGACGCTGTCAATTGTATGAACGACGCCATTGTTGCATATGATGTCGTCTGGCGCAATGACATGGGTGGCATTGTTAAGAGCAAGAGACTGGAATTCACAGAATCGATTATAATTCAATGCCATAATTATGAATGTAAAACATTTATATTTCATACATTTTAGTGATTTATCTAATGGTCAATTAACAATTAAAGTTTCGTGTAAAGCTGGTTAGTTTCAGTAATCATTTTTCTTATTTTACTTACTCATTTACTTTAGTTTAATTGCGACGTAGATTTTATTAACCGTTGTCGAGTCTGCTTTCTGTGTGGAACAATGATTGATTGATTGATTGATTGAATATTTATCGACATGTTTATGTCATCGAGGGTTAACAGACGATTAGATCAGTAAACCTAACCACTGTTTCCTGGGATCCTGAAAAGTTTACCAGTACTCGAGCACAACCCAGCAAGTAATAAATAACTTTTCCACTTGAAACAGCGGTAAGAGACGAATGATAATGAGACACAATATCGTATATCAATCATCACGGACACTGTTGCCGAGCGGGGATCCGAACTCACGACCCCTGGATTGATAGTCAGACGCGTAACCGGCCAATACTGATTGTTGTTTTAGAGAGACCAACGCTTGAACTTGGGATCATTCCCTTAACATCTCGCGTTAGCGGCCCTCACTCTATCAATTGGACTACCGACCCGCTTTTTTGTATTTTGTCTTATTTTGTGATTAATAAAAAAACGGACATCATTTATGAGTAGTATCTTAGTATGAAGTAGTTTGAGTTTTATTTTTCAGTGTTTTGTATCCTATGGGAATATATTGTACGAGTATGTATTGTGGTAACGAGGCGCCATATTGTACAAAACACTGTCAGATAATTTTTTCTCTACTTCAATCTGAATGAATAAATCAAAAGACTAAAGAAAAATTAATATCATTGTAAATGAATACGCTGTTTCAAAGAGGCAGACGAAGGACTATCCGGATTATCTCAACGTCTCAATCATCACGTGAAACATTTTGTGGGTTGTTTGTATTCCTACTAAATGTATTTCGTTTTATTTTATTTTGAACTATACAATATGAAATAATTTATTGTATCCAATGAACTTCGACATATTGTACGGTCACGTGGTAACATCTGGGCACGCAATTGGCTCTATACTTACAGGTACAGAAAAAATAGTATCATTTTACATAATTAATTTTAAAATATAGAAAATATGTCATACCACTCCTTCATTTTGAGCAACAATAGTCTGGCCTTCCATTGTGACGATATTCATGTGGCCATTTACTTGTGGAATGAGTATAAACCCGACAGTCACGTGATACTTTAGGACTTGCTGCAATTGCAGAGTGTTGTTTCCCAGAGACATCAATAAAGCTGGGTCAAGCTTGGCAATAGCTGCATCAGTGGGAGCAAACACGGTAAATGGTCCTGGAAAAAAATTGTGTTGATTTAGTTTATTCGGAAAACACGTGTTCTGTGGAAATTTGGAATATTAACTTATTAAGATATCGTTTTTTATATAATTAAATAGATTTAGGCTTTTATTTTTAAAGTATTGAGACAGTGTTATATTATCTAAAATGTTAACTTCTGTTGGGGCTACTTTTATCTACATTGTCTAGGAAGTGTGAGGTTGGGTGCGCCTGTTAAGCAAATTTCATTAATGTTATCATTATTATTATTATTATTATTATTACTATTATTATTATTATTATTATTATTATAATTATTATTATTATTTTTAGTAGTAGTAGTAGTAGTAGTAGTAGTAGTAGAAGTAGTAGTAGTAGTAGTATTAATTTTATCACTATCATTATCATTATCTTTATCATTATTATAATTATTACCATTATCATTTTTATTATTTCATTATTATTATTATTATCATTATCACTATTTTTTTTATTATTATTATTATTATTTACATTATCACTATTATTATTATTATTGTTATTATAATATTTTTTTATTATTATTATCATTATCACTTTTATTATTATTATTATCATTATTATTGGTATTATTATTATTATTATTATTATTATTTATATCATTATTATTGTTATTTTTTTTTTATTATTATTATTATTATTATTATTATTATTATTGTTGTTGTTGTTATTATTATTATTATTATTGTTGTTATCATTATTATTAGTATCATTATTATCTTATTATTATTATTATTATTATTATTATCGTTATTATTATTATTATTATTATTATTATCATTATTATTATTATTATTATTATTATTATTATTAATATAAATTGATTGGGTGTGTCATTTTGAAGATTAAGCCTTTTTTCTGTTAAACAATATTGTACATTTATGTGGAAACGTCAATTTTCAGCAATATACAGCAGTGCGGTAACTAAACATACCTTTGTAATACGAATCTTTAATACACGTTTACTGTGATTTCTCAATCCGACAGGTAATGTCCTTCCCAACACACTTTACATGCATATTTATTTCGATATTCTTTACAAATTATAAAGATAAAGCAAATGTATATTAATGTAATTAATATCATAATTAAAAACGATATCGAAACTATTCAGAAATGGTAGGTTGCACTACATAATTGAATTTTGTTCTTTGTTCTTTATACAATAAGGTCTCGGATTTCCATGATGAAAAAGAAAGTCATCATTAAATTGTTCAAGTATTTTTTATAGCAGAAATGTATTCGCACATAACAATGCACAATAACTATTTGTAGGTTGAACAGCTTGTCTTTTTTAAAGAAAGTGCAGTGACACTCCTAATTTCGTTTTAAAAAGATTCCTCAAATGCTCATAAATACATGCATCTGTTTAAACCCTATAAAAATCACTTTTGAACACCGGTATTGCCTTATCGCAGCATATGTTATGTCAGCCTTTGCTCTAATTATCTGCAACATGAAGTAACAATCTCTATGAACCATTTCGAAATAAGTTCAAACCAAATAACAGTGGACGTTGTTTCTTTTTTAGGACAAGAATCATGTAAACGTGTCAAGTAAGGGGAGCAACTGTGTGGTGAGACGTAATAATCTTAAATGTATTAAGTCGCGCACGGTAATGGGACTTGCGTTATAAAACTAATACCTGAAATATATAAAACTGTTCCCGAATACTTGATCGTTTTTTTAATTATACTTACTTTATATACAGTTGACGGATATAAACTATGCTATTGATATGCTCTATATATTTGAATTTAATAATAAGTCACATTCAATGTTATTTTCCTTGTGTCCACGGGTCCCGGCCTAAAATATTATGTTTAAAAAACGGCGCGAAAGGACAGATATCAGGTCTATTCACTAGAGAAAGTGACATAATTTCGGGTTACAGATATGTGTGTTTTATTACAACCAACTTAACGACCATTACGTAACACGTGGTTCATTACGTATAAGCCGACTCGTCAATAAAGTCATACTGAACAGTCAAGATAAAAAATAATGGTTAGTATTGCATTAAAATTTTGGAAAATCATTTACATCTCGTATCAAGCATTTTCGATGTCTTCTATCAAATATTTACATCGTCAGTTTGACATTCTTTTAATACGGCGAAAACCTATAGACGCCGCTAGTTATGGACATGGTATACTGTTTTTTCATAGATAACGTAGGTACAGTAATACTATTGCTTTTGATCCATTTAATATCCGCAGAAAATCATGATTCCATTGCAGTAATTGATATATTCGGCTATTTTCTTGTAAAATAAAGATACGAAATACATGAATAAAAACGTCATATTACATTTTATATAATTTTAACGTTAGCGTCATGTTACGCTTAACGGTACCATTACCGTGCGCGACGTCTATATATATATATATATATATATATATATATATATATATATAATATATATATATATATATATATAGCTTCAGTACAATCTCAAGTTGAGAAATGTTATGTATACAAGGACTAGATTGTCGGATTATATTCTCTATCGATATCTATAGTAACCTTTTGAGTTTATTATATAAGTAGTTTTGTTCTTCGTGTACGGAAATGTATGGCAATAAAACAATAAAGTTGAACAAAATGAAAAGTGAATTAACTGTTTCTCACAATTATATACCACAGCGGTAGAGCGTCCGCCTCGCATGCGGACGGTCGTGGGTTAAAAAGGTAATAGAAGCTTCCTCTCTTGGCGCTAAGCCCGGTTGGTCCAGTGCCAGTATAATGTGACTGGATGGGGTATCATACCATGTGCCGGCGGCATGATACTCCAGTGTGGCAGCGCTTAGAACACTGTTTCAAACGGACAACGTCGCAATATAACTGAAAATGTGCTGAAAGCGACGCTAAACACCATAAAACAACAACAACAACAACAACTCAACATTGTATTTAAACAAGCACTTTGTTAGAATGGTTATTTGCTCAATTAAAATGGTATTAAATACAACGTACCTACGCCATTTAACTGCGAGTCTAGGTTTGCCGCCTTTAGAAGATTGACAAAACTCGTGTAGCCATTGTCAACCAAATATTGAAACACCGTCTTGTCTTCGAATGCATGGACAATGCCAATGCATAGGAGTAGCAAAGCTGGTCCCGAGGTAAACCACATGTCCGCTCTGGAGGAGTATACACGCTAAAGTGAAGTTGCTAAAGTGACAGTGAGATTAAGAGCTATCAATTAGATACCTATGGCTTTACATTTTATCTACAGCACAGGTCATTCCATATTAGGATTGTTGAATTGTGATATAACAACGCCTTATATGAAGGTGTGGCTCTGTTGAATTTGTATCAGAGATATACTCCGTCGTGTCAAACAACTATGACTCCTTCGCCTTTTATAACTTCACTCTACTATTAGAACATTGTTGCTAGTGTAGGTTTAGTGTAACTTATTTATTTTACTTCGATTGTGAAACAAGTTCTTACACATGAGACAAATCACGCTCGAAGTCGTTCTGAGTAGAACCAGTATTAAGCATATACGGAAAAAAGTGTCTTGCCCAATGACACCACACATAGCAACTAGCGGATGATCGAACCCAAATCCCTCCGATCATGGGTTCGGTGCTCTACCACTGGACCACGCGCTTCACACTATGCTAGTGTAGGTGTATGGTTTGCCCTTATTGCCGTATTGTATATTAGTAATGCTTATGTCCGTTAAACTCGTGTTCTAGGAATTGAGCATCAAGCCCAAAACGAGGATCGTCAGTACGATCCCTCGATACGGCCATATGTTGTGGTCATCAGTAAGACACTTAGATCACATGCATATGCTACTACTGTGTTTACCAAGGAATTGATTGATTGATTAATTGATTGATTGAGTGATTGATTGATTGATTGATTGATTAATTGATTGATTGATTGAATACTTAACGTCATGTTTATGCCATCGAGGGCTAACAGACGACCAGTTAATCTAACCACTGTTCCCTGGGATCATGAAAGGTTTACCAGTACTCGAACACACCCCATTTCCCCAAGAAATTGATAACTGCCCCCCCCCCCCCCCCCCTTGAATCAGCGGTGAGAGACAAATGATAGTGAGACACAATGTCATATTATTCATCACGGAAACTGTTACCAGGCAGTAATTCGAACTCACGACCCCTGGATTGATAGTCAGACGCGTTACCGACTGAGCTAATCGGGCCCGCCCAATTTATGTAGACTTAAATGAAAATCCAACATATTATGGATGGTCTGAGTGTGTTAACTACTACGTCATGGGTTTATAAACAGGTTTATAAGTATATTTCATAGGTGTGAAGTGCAGAGCCTCGTTTCCGGCAAAACAGACATCCCGAGAGACGGAATTTTCAATCCGCACTTAAAAAAAGCATGAAAGATACTTGTTGTTTTTGTATACAATTCTAATTGTGTTATTTTTTAAGATTTTTATTCCGGTTTATTTTTTATAGTAGCGCAAGGATACCGTAATAATTATGGATGAATACGCCATAGCACGATGGTTTTTCGAATGGCGTTACGTCACAGCAAGAGATTTTATCTCGGCCATAGTGTGAGATAGAAATATCTAATTTCGGTAAAAATGTCCTTATCTGGTGTGCAAGAAAGAATGTTCAAAACTCTGAAAATATATATTCGTACCAAACTTCCAATTCGAGTGTCCATGTCCTCTTACTCAAATGATATAAATGTATAAAAAATACAAATATTAAGGATTAGGGAGAATTTTACACTGTCAATCGAATGTATAGCGGACAGCTTAGTACAAACAAACAGGCCCGTTTAGATCAGCCGGTAGGGTGTCTGACTATCAATCCATGGGTCGAATGCCCGCCCGACCACAATCTCCGTTATGATCGGTATACTAACTGTCCTTTGTCTCTCATCGATGATTCAAGTAGGAAAGTTATCAATTACTTGCGGAGATGGGGTGTGATTGAGTAAACCTTCCAGGATCCTAGGAAACAGTGGTTAAGTTAAATGATCGTCTGTTAGCCCTCGATGGCATTAAAATGACACTTAGTGAAAACGAGATTTAATGATACGAATTTGGTGTTTAGAGACGTTTCAACATGGCACATATAGATCTGATATATTCTAATTATGACAATATTTTGCAATGCATAAATGCCCTTATCTTATCTAAAATGCATAAATGGGTCACGCCACTCTCGGTTAAAAAATAGGTACACCTTTTCAGATATTTGTCGTTATTTAAAGGAGAAATATGACTCAGGCATAGATGAACTGAAACCGTCTGACAGTATCATAGTATAGACACGATTCACAAAAAATGATAAGGTCGGGATCGTTTAACCTTTTTATTGACCCAACGTCCTATTTGTCTTTAATGTTACTGTTTTTTAACTGGCCTGTTTCTCTTTTAATAGCATTATCTTATCGTATTTACTATATTAAATGTTATACGCCATATTGCATATAATTTCTCGATAAACCCAAAACTGTACTCGACAGAGTATCAATCAGTATACTATGCCTGGATAGGGACCATACCATGTGTCTGCGGCATGATACTCCAGTGTGACAGCGCTCAGAATACTGCCTCAAGTAGATACCGTTCCGATATGACTGGAAATATTGTTGAAAGTGAAAAAGTGAGGCAGAACACCGTACAACAACAACAACAACATTAAACCGTCGGTATAAATGTTACGGTAGGAACCTCGACAAAGCTTCAGTTCAGATACAAAACAGTGAAACCTCAGGTCGAAATATCCTTATTTTAACCTCATACCCATGAAATAATATTATAATCACCTACGTCATAGAACTGTCGTTATCTAATATATACTCTATATATAATAATTATATATATTTCCGAAAACATGTATTCGCGAACGTGTCCCTTGTCATTGTAATATTTGGCAAATATTATTATATTAACCGTCTGAAAGTCCGGTTCCGGAACAGGCAGGTGCCCTCAACCCCATAATGTCTAGTTATGCATACACTTCTAACCGCCCAGAGATATTGAACAAAGCAACTCTACGTATTGAGAATTTGCATAAAGTCGGCATCTCCGCTTGTCCAATCAGATATTTTGAATTTACCCCTGGCTGATATCACCGGAATGAATAAGTCAGACTTTACAATAATATACTTTGATTTGGTACATACCTACGTTATATGTATATATTTAACACGATATTGAGGTTTTATTTCTGAAACCGGTTTTGCTAAACATTTTAAATTTTGACTTTCACAGCTTAAAAACATTAATTTCACTAAATTATTAATTGAACGCATAATATATTAAATGACTGACATACATATAATTGAAATAAGAACAAATCTGTTCTCATTTGTAAACGATAACATGCCAAAGATCAATGTAAATGAAAATGTAGCCTTTCAAAAATTTGAGTTGAGGAAACTCTCAAGTTAAGTTGTTTAGTGAATCTGGAGGGAGGAGCGGCTGGTTCCTTGATGTCATAGAGAACATTGTGAAAACAGAACACTGGTAAAGCAGCTTGTTACAAATGGCCATTATAAGCATTGTATATTTCATAACCTGTCATAAATAATAGCGTTTATTCTATACCTGTAAGTGTATAACCAATCACCTACTCCAGATGTTACCACGTGACCGTACTCTATGTTTATAATATTGTACAGTTCAAAATTCAAGAAGGTGACTAAACAAAAAGAAAATAAATTTAGTAGAAATTCCAACGATAAAAACAAACAACCGATAATATGTTCCGCATGACGATGACGTTTAAAAAATCCGAATATCGCCGCTATTCGTCTACCGTTTTGAACACACAATTTATTTATATAAAAATATCTTGATTTTTCTTTACTCTTTTGATGAATTTCTTTCAAATTGATGTATAGAATAAAAGATCATATTGCAGTGTTTTGTACAATATGGGAATATGTACGATATACGTATTGCCTACGGCGTCTCGTCCAATATTGTTTTGACCACAATACGTACTCGTACAATATATTTCCATAGTGTACAAAAAACACTGTAAAATAACCTTATAATATCCTAATGCAAATATTTTACTTATTCACTACTTCATTATATCATCATCACTGCAATACATGAATGATACAGAAAGTACCATGTTAGTGCAAGATAGTCACAATTTTACCAGGTGAGGTAGGAAAACAAATTAAGCACGAATCTTGGCGATAGATTTTTTTTTTTCTAGCCGAGCCTGGCAAGTTTAAAACTATCAGGCACTAACATTTATTGATATTCTAATTGTCATGTCGCTATTAGTCTATTTATTTATTTTATTTTCAAAAACAGCTGATTTTGGTCCAACAAACATGTGTGTCCGTCTTCTAAGTTGTATGGGTAAGCTATTAACGTCAATTATAAATTCTAGATTGAAAAAATATGCTGATAATCATAATATCATAAATGAATATCAAGCTGGTTTCCGGAATGGATTTTCAGCTGCCGACAATACCTTTATTTTACATTCTTTAATCAAAATATTAAGTAATTAAAAAGAAAAAAAAACGTTTCTGTGCATTTATCGACCTTAAAAGGGCTTTCGATGTAAATTAGGACTATTGTCCAAATTTATTAAATATGATATAAATGGTAAATGTTTGAAATTGAATAAAAATATGTACAATTATATTAAATCAAGCGCTTCAGTTAAAGGTATATATTCAAATATCTTTCCCTGCAATATCGGAGTAAGACAAGGGGAGAACCTCTCACCTATTTTATTTTCCCTCTTTTTGAACGTTCTACATGATTACATAGCAAATAGTGGTGCTGTAAATGGAGTAAACATAAACCAAACAGACCATGACGATACTTTGTAAACTTTCATAAAATTATTTATTATTTTATATGCAGACGACACTGTTATTGTTTGCGAAACTGCAACCGATCTACAAAACGCTTTAGATACGGCAATATTGAAATAATAGAAAGAGTACAACTTAGACTTTTAAAATATATACCTAAGGTGCATAATTCTACTCCAGATTGTATTATTTACGGAGGAACAGGCTAAAATTGTCTTACAAAATACGAACAAATTATCTTTCAATACCTATAATATCATGCACACACTATTTAATAATACTAGACCTGAAACAACTAAAAAACATTTTGGCTGACTTGATAATATTAAAACAATTTAAATTAATAT
Source organism: Panopea generosa (assembly GCA_029582155.1). Classification (NCBI taxonomy): domain Eukaryota; kingdom Metazoa; phylum Mollusca; class Bivalvia; order Adapedonta; family Hiatellidae; genus Panopea; species Panopea generosa. Next base: position 16,553,371 of record CM055896.1, on the reverse strand, counting down.
TGCTATCTGGCAAACCCATCGCTTTCTAAATATTAAATGGCTCAAGGCATCAGTTAATCAAAAGCTCGAAGTTTTATTTCTAAATGAATGGTACAGTACAGTTGAAAATTCAAATAGTTGCACAACTTACAGACTATTCAAAGAACTTTTTTATTACCACTACCCCACCACGATTCTTTAAACATGTTATACAATTTAGAACGGCAAATCACAAATTACCAATTGTAGTTGGTAGATGGAACCATATAAATAGAGTAACCAAATCGGTATGATATGTAACCAAGATATTGATGACAAATTCCACTATTAACTAGTGTTCGCAAAACATTCTTAAAACCAAAGTACACCTACGACCAAATATACTTAAATTTAAAAGCATAAAGCATGTGAACAGGGTTTCAGGATATCAGGTGATTTACATGACATGGAACTCTCCCACCAAATTTTGGAGAAGTATATACAATATTAACATACATTACTTAGAAAAGAAATACTGCTATTTTCAATTATTTATGACCTCATGATTTCATGTTTTATGAACTGAGTGAATAAAAGATATTGTATTGTATTGTGCTAGATGCATTAAAAAAGGTTCTAGAATTAATTGATGAAATTAAAACAAAACAAATGTATTTTTCTATGGAAACTGTTCGATTCACTTATACTTATTAGTTCAAATTCATCCAACATATTTATCAGTTGGTCAAATGTGGGTTAAACACAACGCTAAAATAGTTAATGTTTCCCAAGCTTTTCTTTGTAGAATAATACATAAGGATGATTATGATAAAAGTCGTACTACGGTAGGGGGATACTGACCAAACAGTACAGTAAAATAATTGTCATACGATAAAAACATCATCCATGCCCAACAATTTTATATGCATTTAATGATACAATAAATGCAAATATTTCCCTTGTTCAGTGCTTGGATATGATAGTTTTATGTAATCATGAAGCTTCGGTCTCGTTCCATTAACCTTTGTAAGTCTGATCATTTCGTACATTCAATTTATACACATGAAAATACGATGTTTCACATTTATCATTTATATCATTTATTAGGCTGACAAACTGTCTTGCGATGATGTTATTGGAATATTAAATGAATTGTGTGATCTTTTATTTTTTTGTTATTTTTCAAAGTTCGCATACTAACGAACGTTATTAAAACGTTAGTATACAACGAATCTCAGTTGCTACAATTACTGATGGCAAAATTAAACATTTTGTTAGAAAATTAAGCGAATACTTATTTGTTTCGTGTGAACATTTGAAAGCAGTAATTAACAGTAATTACTTTATTCTGTTACTTTTTTATTCGGTTAGCAGCTTAAAATATAAATAATCATCATGTTGTGAAAAAACATTGATCACATCAGAAAAAATATTTTATATAAAAAAAGAAACATTTGTTAGGTCTTTAATATGTTCTCAATGATGCCGTTCATCTTAAAAATCTATTCATGTTCTTTTTCAATGTTATTTCCACGGTGTTTGAAAACTGCTCTTGAATTATTCGAACTGGTTTTTCTTCAATGATTCCTTGGCAAAAAATGAAATCAATATTGGCACATGTGTCGTAAGTAATGTCATAGACTTTTTCAGATACCACTACACAATTGATTTATGTTCTTTGTTCTATATAAATAAGGTCTAGGATTTTCACGGTAAAAAGTGCTCGACATAGTATTTTTTCATAGCAGGAATGTATCCCTACATAAAAATGCACAATAACTGGTATGGTAGGTTGACGATCTTGTGTTTAAGATACAGTACAGTGACATCATAAAATCTTTTTTAAAAAAAAGAAGTCCTCAAATGCCCATAAATGCATGTATCTGTTAAAATTCTATAAAAGTCATTTTTAACATCAGTGATGTCTTATCGCAGTATATGTTATGCCAGCATTTCCTCTATACATCTGCAGCAAGAAATCAAAACCACTTTAAACCATTTTGGAAAAAATATGTCAAACCAAATTGCATAGGACTTTTTTTTAGCGCAAGAATTATGTTACCGTGGCAAACAAGGAGCGAAACTGTGTAGTGAGACATTAAACACAACTTAAACCATATTATGGTGAATGTTCGTAAATAAAGTAAAGAACAACAAGAGGTAGTATTATAGAAATATATATTGTAAACGTCATACACAAACACTTTATTGCACGACAATGTTAACCAGTAACAGTGTAGTTATGTGAAGCCTGGTAGTCTTTGATTAACTGGACAAGTAGGTCACGTGGAAACAAAAGGTTGTCGATTGCATGGATGACTCCGTTACTGGCGGGAATGTCAGCGGTGATTATGTTGGCGTCGTTAACCTTTGCATCTAAAAAATAAATAAAATTCGGTTTAGTATTATAAACTATTCTTTAACGGTATTATTTGACAAAAGTAATTTGGTGTCCTTATACTGGACTTACTAAACTACCCTCTGAGTGTCTATAACATTGTATAGATATGTCGTATCAATATACAAAATCAGTGCCAGGAAGAGTGAGATGGGGTGCATAGTTTATTACCCTCACAGAGGCAAATAAACATATATTTATTGTAGTTCGGAACAACTTATGGTCGTGATTCGGAACTGAGAAATATGAACAGGATTTACAAGTATGTAAATTATATTGGCGTTTTTGTTCCTTTTTCTCGCGCGAAGTGACTATAAATATACAGATGAAGGCGTGGTTATGCTATCCGAAGATTTGCACACATAAGGATATTATCGATTGTTTTTGAAAGTTGTTCAGTTGCCCAGCCACCCATCATTTCTTAATGTCTGTTTTTATGTTTTAGCTTTTACACTCTTGTTATAAGTGGTACCCACTGGATCTGCGAGTAAACACGCAATTGATTATTTATTTACTTATATATTATATACATGTGTATGATTAAGATGTTAATTGTTGTTTTCTATTTAACAGTAATGGTTTTGTGATTGTATTTTTAGCTTAAACTAGAATTAAAGACAGCGATGTGTTCAGGACAGTGAGAGCTTGTAAGCTAAGTGTTTAAATTGTTGATGTTAAGGACAGCACCACTACAACAATACAGTGGAAATTGTTTAAGTGAAACAATTATTTTAATTTGAAATATATTGTTCACTGAAATGAAAATAATAAATACTCTGTGTCTACGCATATCGTCTACTAATATTGTATTTGTTATTTATAGCTTAACAGGATTAGTTATGGTTACTATACTATAAATAATTTATGTTTGGCTGAATTTATGAAAGAAAACATAAAAATAGTAACTGCAAGTACTTGTTTAAATTTCAGGTGGCACGTTTGCTGTTTTCCACATATTCCTTCTCAACCAACCAACCTTTTCAGTGAAATTTGCATGAATGATAAGCCTGACTAGCTATCTTTGATTTTTTAAAAAAGTGAATGAATTTTAGTTATATCTATTTTTTAAAACTATTTAGTCTCAATGCTTACCATTTTGTAATGCATGAAATAAAATCATTTTAAAAATAGGATAATTTCGTCACCCAATGGTTTACATGATTTATTTTTAGATGCAATTCAAAATGTTATTATTCGACTTGTGACACAATGGCAGTAGCGAGTGCATACGCTAATATTTTGTACAACCCGGCACGTATACTTGTGTTCTACATAAGTTACATGAGAGATAATTATTTTATCATCCGTTCAATAAAGTTTATAATATGCCATCAGATGACGTCATTCAATATAGCGCTCGATTCGATTTTCGTAATGTTCGACAGAGTGTCGCTGTGCTATACTTTTTATTAACTCGTTTAATAAATAATGCAAAATATCCTTTCTCTGACGTGATGATAATAAAACTTAATTACTGGATGTCTTTGTGATGTTGACTGGTGTTCCGTGGAGCGTGTAAAGCTGATCTCCATCCTTCAACATACTGCTGGTCCTTGCTCCAGGGACCATGTGGTATTTCAACATTTCTTCAATAAAAATTATAAAGAATTTTCAAGTGCAATATGGACGGAACGAAACATTAAATCAGCATACTGATGGTTATTATTTATGTACAATGAAATTAAAGCTGTTTGATTAAAGATCTATAGCTTGATAACATTCAACTGAGAAACCAATGAGACTTGAACAAACTATTGCGATATGTTTGCAACAACACGTGCAATTTTCTTGAAAATTGTGTTTAAATAAATAAGATATAATAAACTGCTGTATTCATTGTTGCCTTTAGTAAACAAAATTCCGTAAAAATCCGAACGCCGCTTATTACCGAAAATCTCAATGTTTAACAAATTTAGTCAATTTGAATTGAATAAATCCAGGTATTGCCAACTGTTAAATAAAATAGTTTGAAAATTTGAGAATAATATATGTTTTTTAATTTGTCGATTTTCGTCGGCACATCTGACTAACGATGGTTCTGTCGTTATATCGGTCGCTGTAAAATGCCATGCGCATATAAATAAATAAGAGTTCCTTACCATAGTAGATAGCTCCTAGGTTGGATACTCTTGTTGGATGGAGAATAGATTCTTGATATTTCGCCCAGGCGGCGTCTACTGGAGCAAACAGCGTGTATTCGCCAGCTTGGTGTAAGAGATTAAAGAACTTAAAACACATGTGCACCACAACACGTGAAAACAGTTTATCTGAATAAGTGACTTTTTTACAGGAATAACATAACTGTTTGAAGACATCTTTACTACAATGCTGTGTTTGTCGTTGCCATAGTTATTGGTCCTTTATAGACCAGAATAAAACCGAACAGAACATTTTTTTTCGTAATATAGTACATTGTACAAAATATTTTGAAATAGGTCATTATTACCTGTGATCATATATTTCAGAAAGTATACAATAAATGACGAATATAATCACTAACTTCGAACATATAGATTGGGTTGTAACATATATGACAACTTAATATTTAATTGTATTACAATTACTGCATCTATTTGGTACCTGTGTATGCTAACATACATGTATTTATTTTTTAAAAGGATTTACTCATCAATTACTAAAACAATGATCTGGGGAGATGTATTGTATTTTAACAGTGCTGACTTAAACAATTTAATTTCATTTGATTTTCAATTGATTTCTATCAATGACCATAGACATGTTTTTTTTCAGTTTAAACGCATTGTATATATAAGAAGACCGGGTTTTTATCATTTGTTTGCTGTCAGTTTGTAACAATTCAATAGTTTTAAACATACTTGGGTTGGTATAATAACAACTTTTAAAATGCATAGGTCCTAAATCCTTGTATAAAGGACATTCAAATAAAAAATATACTCGTCCTATAGAACTCCGCAGGTATTTTATATCTTGGAAAGGTGTACTCGGTCGCTTACCCTTTTCTTTGCTCTAACCTTTTTCAAGCTAAACAATTGCCCAAGATTGGATAAAGTTATCTCTTAATCTCATTTTAAGGTTTAATTAAAACAAGTTCGTGTTTCCAACTCCTTGACCAAGCCATACATATTTAAATACTTAGTTATTAATGTTATCTCTGACAAGAGAAAACCAATTTGTTTTATTTGGATACTTTCCAAAGTATGGTAAATTCGATTTATATTTCATTTCTATATATTTTCTAGTTCTTGCCGAGATTATTTTAGACCAACATTTTATAACATTAAAATTTTTGTTACGTGAAACATTAGTTCCTATGTATTTCACGTACATTAAGTCTTAGCAGTGATCAAATTCTTGTTACGCGAAACATTAGTTCCTATGTATTTCACGTACATTAAGTCTTAGCAGTAACATTTTAACTATGGTCTAAGTAACGAGCTCAACATCTTGGGATACGTCATTTACAATTATTGACCGACTCCATTTTGATTTTTAAAGTAAGAAAGTCGTTTCGCAGTTTACGTAACAGAGCCGTATTATTTGCATATGGACACATCTGGCAGTGATAATATATTAATATAGGTGTCACTACACAGTTGAATTGTGTTCTTTATTCTATATAAAATAATGTCTAGGTTTTCCATGGTAAAAGAAGAATTCTACATAGAAAGTTTTTTTTCATAGCAGGAATGGTAGGTTTTAAAAGGGATGCAGTGACACACTGAGATTTTTTGAAAAAAAGAATTCCTCAAATGCTCATAAATACATGCGTATGTTGAAATCCTATAAAAGTCACTTTTTAACACCAGTGATGTCTTATTGCAGTCTATGCTATACCTATTTTTGTTCTACTCAACTGCAGCAAGATTTCACAACTTGTTTGAACCGTTTTGAAAATATTTCAAACCCAAATTACATAGGCCTTGTTTTTAAGCGTAAGAAGCATGTTACCGCAAGGAAAAAGGGGGGGGGGGGGGCATAACTGTGCAGTGAGATGTATAGCATGACTTAATTATACTCATGGATCGTAATTTATGTGATAAAAATATGTGATAAAATTGATGTTAAAAACATA